>JAQIXU010000470.1:0-33078 GCA_034701245.1 Strigamia transsilvanica | reverse complement strand
ATGAAAAATTTGTTGAAATTTATGAAAAATTTGTTGAAATTTATGAAAAATTTGTTGAAATTTATGAAAAATTTGTTGAAATTTATGAAAAATTTGTTAAAATTTATGAAAAATTGGTTGAAATTTATGAAAAATTTGTTGAAATTTATCAAAAGTATTTTAAAATTTTTAAAAAAAAATTTGAAATTTATCAAAAAAATTTTGAAATTTATCAAAAAAAATTTGAAATTTATCAAAAAAAATTTGAAATTTATCAAAAAAATTTTAAAATTTATTAAAAAAATTTTGAAATTTATCAAAAATTTGTCAAAATCTTTCAAAAATTTATAGGATTATCATAAATTTCTCAAATATCGAAATTTTCCTCAAATTTTGAATACTCCAACAACTTTTACATTGCCCATTATTTCCAGGCCCCAAGATCACTTGTTACTTTAACTTCTTTAACTTCTATAAAGACAAAACAAACTTGAATGAAAGACATAATTATACTTTGTTTGTATACACAACAGTTAAGCCTACGGGTCGATTGGATGTAACAAAATTACAGCAACAGTATAATTAAAATGCAATTAGGTACAGGTTAGATAATTGAATCAATACGAGTAAGCAGCTGTAGAAAACAAACTTTTAAAGGGGGACTAGGGGGAAGTTCAATTTGCGGCATAGAGGGTGATAGAAAGGCTTAATGGCAACCGAAACCACATGATTGCTTCGGTGGAAGACAAAAAGAAAAAGAAAACACAAGAAGAAAATTGTAAAAATTTATTTTCCTACTTGTAAAAGGGAATTGGATAACCCTGCGCTGCACAAGGAAGTGCTACCCGCTCGCCTTGTCGTGCGGTCACAATCTGTTTACTGTCTGTGATTCGTGGTTGCACAGTCCCTCGTGGATCTGCAACGAGACGTCAGCTCATTCAATGTCAATCTGATGGTCAGTGTGTACAAAGTGAATGGTCACGCGTGGATACACACACAAGGATCTATGAACACGTTAAGCCCGGCTCTTCGAGCTGCTGAAACATTGAGCAAGTGTTTTTTTTAAGGGAGCAGTTGAGTGTTTTGTGCTTTGAAGGGGTTTAACAGGTCAATATCTACTTATGAAGTTAAGGAAAACTCAAACACAAGTGTATTGAATATTTTAGGACAAATCCAGCCCGCCGCCTCTTTTTGTACAGCCCACAAGCTAAGAACTGAGAGAAAGACCACTTGTGGTGCTCCAAAATAAATATCTTAGAGTTTGCCTCTTGACCTGCAGGGTATCACGTCAAAATAGAGCGGACAAAGTAGAGTACGTCAAAATAGCGACATCAAAATAGAACGCCGTTCTAACATAAGGTTTAGGGTAGGTTAGGTCAGGTCAGGTCAGGTCAGATTAGGTTAGGTTAGGACGCTGCTCTATTTTGACGCCGCTCTATTTTGACGCCTAATTTGACACCGCGCTATTTTTACGCCTAATTTGACGCCGCTCTATTTTGACGCTATGCAATTTAGACGCCGCGCTATTTTTATGCCTAATTTGACGCCGCGCTATTTTCACGTCCCGCTATTTTCACGCCCCGCTATTTTCACGCCGCGCTATTTTGACGCCGTATTTTTTTGACGCCGCGCTATTTTGACGCACTATTTTGAGGCCGTATTTTTTTGACGCTGCGCTATTTTGACGCGCTATTTTGATGCCGTATTTTTTTGACACTACGCTATTTTGACGCACTATTTTGATGCTGTATTTTTTTGACGCTGCGCTATTTTGACGCACTATTTTGATGCCGTATTTTTTTGACGCTGCGCTATTTTGACGCGCTATTTTGATGCCGTATTTTTTTTACGCTGCGCTATTTTGACGCGCTATTTTGATGGCGTATTTTTTTGACGCTCCGCTATTTTGACGCGCTATTTTGATGGCGTATTTTTTTGACGCCGCGCTATTTTGACGCGCTATTTTTTGTCGCGTTTTTTTGGAACTGACCCGCAGAGTTTAAAATATTTACTATTTAGCCCTTTACAAAAAATCTTTGCCGATCGTTATTTTCGGAAGTAAATAGGGGTCCGGAAGATGAGTGTTGGTGTGAGGGAGGTGCTGTTCTGCGACCAAAGGGTTAATTGAAATTTACAGTCGAAATAATTGAGTTGGTGTGGGTAAACAAGAGCCACTTGTTGGTTGGAGTTTGATTTGTTGCTCGTGCAGTGCGCACTGATCGATTGTTTGAGACAGATGGAAGTTGATGATAACCAAGAAGGAACAGACATCAATTTCTCACTGCATGGAGGCGCTTTACTACCGGCGATACAACTTGCAATCAACATTTTAGTGGTGAATCAGTTAGGGTTTCCTATCCTGCAAGGTATTGATCGGAGAGGAGAAACTAAGCGGGTTCAATCAATGTGGATTGAAGTTTCAATCAGTCCATTCTCTGATTTACTAGTTTCAATTGTTTTCGGAGGTTGCAAGCTTAACTTTTAGTACTAAATTGTGCCAAGGTTCATATCTTGATTTTCAAGGGTGGAAAATGCTTTTTAGACGTGGGCATGCGCAGACTACTGAAAAAAATTGACTTTTTATACCTAAAAATCGAATTTCGCACTTAAAAGTGCATTTTTGAACCTATTTCTTGAATTTTGAAATTACAAATGTGTTTTTTTTTTAACCTAAATTCCTAATTTTGATTGGAAAAAGTGCATTTTTGAGTGTAAAAACGGAATTTTGGTTGAAAAAGTGCATTCTTGAGTCTAAAAATAAAATTTTGCACATAAATTGCGTTTTTGAACCTAAATATTGAATTTTTTTTATTTAAAATATGTATTTGGAACCCATTTATTGAGTTTCGCATTTAAAAATGTATTTTTTTAAAATCGATTTTCCTCTAAAAAAAAATGCAGTTTTTAACCAAAAATCGAATTTTGCTTGAAAAAAATGCGTTTATAAACCTGGAAAATCAAATTTTGCTTGAAAAAAATGCGTTTATAAACCTGGAAAATCAAATTTGCACACACATGTGCAATTTTTAAACCTACAAATCAAATTCTCCTCTTAAAAAGTCCATTTTTCAACCCAATTATTGAATTTTGCATTTAAAAAAATATATTTTTCAACCTAAAAATTAATTCTTGCATTTTACATTTTACATTTAAAAAAAAAAAACCATTTTGCTTCTACTCCGTAAAAACTTTCATTTTTACATCTTATGTTTTCCCTGCCACTTTTAATAATATTTTCCTTACGTTAAACATTCCATAAATAAAGCCCAAAATTTGTCCACAAATTCGATTAAACTTTCACTCGCTAAAAGCATTGCCCATAACAGCATTACACCTATCACGAAACCAATAACCGTCTATTAGAATTTAAATTCACTTTTCGGACCATACCCTTAACCAGAGTTTACTAATTGCTGACTGCAAACATACAACCCTCAAACAGGCTTACTCGCAAAGAATCTCAAATTACCTCAAACTGGCTCTTTCCCCCACAGAGAAATCCAATTGAAACAAGCACCTGTACGGCTTGTTTTAATTATAAACCTTAAAATAGGTTTGTTATGCAAATTGGCAGCCTGTGGCAATTCTAGTCAGACGCAAGAAGAAAGGCAGTGCGCAAAACCCAAAACTTTTATCTCGAGCGCAACAGAGAATCATTACAGGTCTTCGTCTAATCTGACAACAGATAAGGCTAAAGCCCTTCTGGTTTTCCCTTGCATGCTATGCAGCTACAACAAAAAGGGAGTAATTATCTCATAAAATATGATGGAAATTAACCAACACTGTTTATCTCTGAAAAACAGTAGCAGAAGAGAAACCCTTGTGGTCTGTGGCCAACTCGCAGTGAAAGTAAACACGAGAATGGGACATGTGGATTAAGAGGTTTCTATTGGGTGTTGAGCAGTTTTATTGTTAGTGGGTTGATTAAATTTTAATAGCTGAATTTCAAGTGTGATTTAAGTGGGCCAACAGTCAGTTGTTCTATTTTAACAATGTATGGTGACATGTTATTTGGTGGTAATAGCTGAGACGGATGCAGTGCAGTGAAGTATCAGAAGTCTATTATTAATGTGTATTTTTTGCCTTAAATGTGCATTTTTGGTCTAAAAAGCGCATTATTTTGTCTAAAATTGTGCATTTTTTTGTCTAAAATTGTGCATTTTTGTCTTAAATGTGCATTTTGATCTAAAATGTGCATTTTGATCTAAAATGTGCATTTTTGGTCTAAAATGTGCACTTTTTGTCTAAAATGTACACTTTTGTCTAAAATGTGCACTTTTCTGTCTAAAATGTGAACTTTTTTGTCTAAAATATGAACTTTTGCCTAAAATGTGAACTTTTTTGTCTAAAATATGAACTTTTTTGTCTAAAATGTGTATTTTTGACTAAATGTGCATCTTTGTCTAAATATGCATTTTTGTCTAAAATGTGCATCTTTGTCTAAATATGCATTTTTGTCTAAAATGTGCATTATTATGTCTAAAACGTGAATTTTTTGTTTGAAAATGTGCATTTTTATCTAAAATATGCACTTTTGTCTAAACTATGCTGTCTAACATATGCATAACCTAGGTCTAAACTATTCATTTTTTGTTTACAATGTGCATTTTTTGTTTAAAAGCGGCATTTTTTGTGTAGAAGGTCCATTTTTTTTAGATAAGGAGCTACGTTTATTTTTGCTCCAAAACAGTTGGATAATTGTTACAATTACGATAAGAGGCGCCTTTTAAGTAATTCTGCTCTAGGTGCCAAAATACCATCACATGGACCTGTACAAAGCCGAAGTGTAGCACTTGCTTTACCCAATTAATGGACTAAATAGCCTCATTCAAAATGGATGCCTCTTACCTCACTTAAATAAATGTTGTGTGCTTATTTCACCATAAACCCGCATTGTCCTTTACATAACACACGAGATGTGCAACTAATTTTTCCAGGTTAATCTTACACCTGAGCACTTTATTAATGCAGAACTGGGCTGAGTTGATGAGCAGATTGAGTTGTACGCCGGAATGGGGTTTAAGGAATTTGCTGCGAGTTGTAATAGTCGATCGTTTTAAAGTAAATAGATGGGTTTTCCTATCGAATTGTAAATAGGGAGAAATGCACGTTGGGAAGCTTAGAAAATCAACCGACTGTGACTAAGAGAATTAAGCAGATTTGTTTGGATTATTCATCATACGCGTAGAAAGATGTTTAGATTGCAGATTGCAGTTGATAGGCCGTGTTGTACATGGGGTTAGTTGATTGGTCTTTTTTTTTTTTTTTTTTTTTTTTTTTTTTTTTTTTTTTTTTTTTCACCTGGTTAGGGGTAGACAAATATGGCAAGTGATGTTGCAATTAGGAGACTGAAGCAGTCATTAAAATGGCTAAGCGTTGTCTTTAAGTAGGAGGATCTTCCAGTAATTCATAGGCGACATTAGCTTTTGGGGTTTACTGGCCCATGAAATTCCTCTGTAGAATCACAAGCTGTAATCCACTTAGAAAAGTAGCAATTGTAGCAGAAAAAAAGGGTGGAACAGTTTTTCTTCATTTTGGTTTGGGTGTTTGCTAGTGTTAGTTGAATATTAGAAATCATTAAGAATTAGAAATGGTCAGATAATTAATACTGAATGAATAGAGAAATTAAAATTAATGAAAATAGAATGAAATCAATGTAAATTTTAAAAAGTAGGATAAAATCAATAAGAAATAGGAAAAAATCAATAAAAAGTAGGAAAAAAATTAATAAAAAGTAGGAAAAAAATCAATAAAAAGTATGAAAAAAATCAATAAAAAGTAGGAAAAAATCAATAAGGAGTAGGAAAAAATCAATAAACAGTAGGAAAAAAATCTATAACAAGTAGGAAAAAAAATCAATAAGAAGTAAGAAAAAATCAATAAGAAGTAGGAAAAAAATCAATAAACAGTAGGAAAATCAATATAAATTTTAAATAATAGGAAAAAAATCAATAAAAAGTAGGAAAAAATCAATAAAAAGTAGGAAAAAATCAATAAAAGTAGGAAAAAATCAATAAAAAGTAGGAAAAAATCAATAAAAAGTAGGAAAAAATCGATATTAAGTGAATAAACATTAGCGAAGTGTATATAAATTCAAGAAAAATTAGTTTAAAATCAATAAAAAGTAACTAAGCAATAAAAATCAGAATGTATGTAATAAAAATGAACAAAAATTCAATATAGATCAATATAAATGCAATAAAAATCAGTATAAATTCAATAAAAATTAGGGTGAAGTCGATAAAAATTATCAAAAACTATTTAAAAATATTAAAAGTCGTATCACGTTTCTCCATTTAATGACGGCATGTTGGTGCTCGATAAGGTGGAAAATAACTAACTTAGCAGTGTCCTCACTATTGGATTCCCTGTAGGCGGCCATCAAGACGAGGAACGTGATAATCATTAAAAAGTTCAATGAAAATTTATTTAAAAAATTTCAAATTAAAATAAAAAAAAAACCTCAAAAAACCATAAAAAGAAAACAAATTAAAAAAAGTCACCCGAATTATTAAAATCCATCATAAAAAAGACGTAAAAATAATATTCACCTGTGACAATAAGTTTACCAAACGTGCTGCTCAGTTTGGTCTCTCCGGTCAAACGATGAGTTGTTTTACACCGGTAATTTTTATAGCTCTCCGTCACCGTTACATCGCGAATATGTAACTCACCTGTCGGCATCATCATGTATTGACCTCCTGCAATCAACCAAACAATATTTAATACACTAATGTTAGAATTTCGTGGGCATTATTATAAAAAATAATATTTAATATACTCTAATATGGGTAAAGGTGAAGTTTGAGTTTGGCGACCCATTTTTGCCGGCTTTTGTGAATGAAAAATTCATTAAAGTGCAGCTAACGACAAACTTTTATCAGATAAAAGGTGTGTTACTCTAAAATCAATAAGGGATTGCAACCACACCCAAGATTGGATAAGAAATGAGAAAGTGCAATTTTCGACACGGGTTTAATTCCACAAATGCTCTAAGCACAACATCTCTTGTTATCTACCTGTTTCAACGGTAGTGTGGATGTTGAAGGCCATGTCTCGAACCCATGATGTTACCACCACGTAATCCACTACAAAACTTGGAATGTGGCATTTGAGTACCGCTGTGTTTCCTTGGATCACGTAGTCGTCGTATACTTGCACTTCGTACACTTGCTTGACAACTGCAAAAAACAAAGAAATATCGAGGAAAACATTAATTCAGAGTCGATGGCAAGCAAGCAAACAAGATTATACACACAGCCGAATATAGAATGTCCAGAAATATTATCAAATAATTCTGACAGGTTTCATATTTTATTTCTAGAATTCTTTTGGTGTAAGGATTCTTTAATTCCATTGAAGGACCAATTGTAATATCAAAAACTACAAATTGCAAAAGGGGCTTCACTGCAAGGTTTGAACAATACAACATTTTTCTTTTGCTACAGGATGACTGGAATATTTGGAAATATTTGGTTTAAAATCACAGGCAACAAACAAAAGTAATGGCTACAGGAAAGAAAATAATAAATTGTGACCGGACACCGGTCAGTGCCTCATCGGAGTCGCCCTGGGGCAGCTCCACATCACCAGGTGGGAGCTGCACACCGGAAGAGGTTTTCGGAGCTCTTGCAGGGTGGAACCGGAAATGAGGGGCCCGTGACCTTGACCTGTGGGCCCCAGTTCGTTCAGAACAAGCAACACGCAAGGTCGCACGACCTCGCACGTTTGCAACAAACAGAGAAAGAGCGACGGATGCGACCTAAACAGTCACGATCACCGCCGCCCACGAGGTCCTTTGGCGACCCAAGCATGGGGAAACACTTCTGGGACGTTCCCCTAGACACAAAACCAATATATGAAATGCGTTCTAGTCTGTTTTTCCCAGGGGCGGCGCTACCATGTATCTAGGGTATGCGGCGCAGGGGGGCGCCGAAGGTCAGGGGCGCTTTGTGATTTGGGGCGCCATTTTTGAAATTTGCAGGGGGGCGCAAGAGAAGGTGGCACCGCTTCTGGTTTTTCCTATATAGTGAGCGCGTCCAACATTACCTGGCGTCCTTGCGCCAGACTGATGATCGATTCCCACTCACAAATTACAACGCTAATTTTTGGAAAGTGTTATACGTAAATTCTCCCCTATTATAATGCTATTTGCCTTAGTTTAACCGCCATTCTTTGTTGAATAACGAAAACACTATTAGACTACCCAAGCGGCATTATCAGTGTAAATTTATTCCAACTCCACCACCGACTGTTATTTGTCACGGGGTCTTTGGGAGTCAAAGTCAGAAGAAACAAACACCGGAGACATTAAAAGGGTGTGTCCGGACGAGGGCGGGTCAGCAATGATTTGCCAGTGACACAAGCAGATGCTGAGATGTAGAAGATGAGAATCAAGTTGACTCATTAACTCGTTCATCTCTTTTGGATGCAACTTTGCTGATTTTGATCGGGATCAAGTGTTGGAATAGAAATTTATTTCTTTGTTGCAAGTTGCAGGTGTTTCCCATTTCACACCTTACTGAATTCTAAGTGAAAGTCTAACGTGAATTACATTTAGGAAATAAAAAAATAAAATAAAAAAATTGAAAATTTCACGGATAAATCGGACACAAAAGATTTTTCTTTTTTCAATTTTTCTAGAAATAAAAGTTGTGCGCACATCTCGCAGCCAAGTCTTTGCACAATGGGTATTTCTTTGATTATCGAGTTTGTGCGACACACCCAAATTCCAAACATCATACAGCATTTCCAGCATTTGATTTCCAAGCAAGCACAGACATTGGCTGTCTTTTATTGAATGTAATTTGGTCGGTAGACGGGTGGCATTATGTGCACTACTTTTCTTCGATTCTACATTCCAGTGTACGTTGCTTCTCAGTTTTGCCCTGTTTATTGTGCAAGTTTGGGGCGCATAAAAGCAACAGTAAAATGTAGCTACTTGTCATAGATTAAAATGTGACACATTTGGCTACACTAGACCAGACCTAGATGGATCTATAAAGGAACTTACGACTTCCTTTGCATGCCTCGAGTGGAGGAAAGATGAAGAGAGGAGTAGAGTAGGATAAATAAATTTAATGGTAAAAGAGATGGGTGCAAGTGGTAAGAAAAGAGGATCAAGAAGAAAGGCAGTAGGAATGGCTATAAAAACATCAACAAGTTATGATGCTTCTATGAAGGGTTTAAAGTTGGGAATTATAAATGAAGTTTGAGGGTGGGATCATAAACAACACTTTATCTTGCACCAGCCAACGGAGGTTACTTAAAAATATTTGAAATTTAAATTGAAAAATATAAGTCTTCTTGTAGTCTCCATAAATCATAAACTTAGGGGACAAGATAATGTTGTCGAAGAAATGAAGGAAGAAAAATATACCATTAAAAAGAGTGGTGGGAAGAGCAATGAAGGTCTTTTTTCTTTTTCTTTTTTTCTTTTTTCTTTTTCTATCTTTATTCGATGATAAGGGTCGATTTTTAACCGGTCTGACTGCGAATTCTAATGGAAGAAATGGTTGATGGTCAAACTTAAACTTTACGGTTCAGACCCAGGTTCAAAAATATCCACTTATTCAGGGCCCACACACACACAATTGACTGAAATATTGCAACCTCGGTTGCTATTATGTAACAAAGGGAGTCGTAAACGACTTCACGGTGATGTTCTTTGGGTGGCGACCATCTTTAAAATGAGTTAAAAGTCATTTGAACCTTCAAAGTTTTATTTTATGCGCATTTTATATAAACTGATTGGGTGTCAAAAACAGCCATAAAATATTATCAAAATAAGGCAGATGCACAGGGGCCCCCAAAAGGTCTAGGGGCCCCGGTTTTCCATTCTTTTGGTCAGAAATTAATTTTTTAACTCGCATTGGCAGTTCCGGCATTCGAAGGAAATGCACGAAGGGATTTTTTCCGGTTCTGCCGTTCGGTGCATTAGGGCTATTTTCTTGGGAAATTTTGTATCGCTAATGGGTGTCCCAGTTTTTTATTTCCAAAATTTGGTCACCCTGCCTGTGCCTAGGGAGTCCAGAGAAGATATAACGCCGATGCTGTACAGACCGGATAGCCGTGTATTCAGGGCTTTGACAGTGGTGTATTACGAAACACAACATTTCGACATTACTGTTTGCCCTTTATTATTAAATTCAGTTTGTTGCTGTTTCTCATTTGAACTTTATTGACTTCGCACCATGCTGTGTCCAAGCCCTTTCATACCAATTTGACCTAAGATCAACACTGAATCATGGATGCCTGAGCCTGACTGTGTAGACATTGGCCAGCACCTACTACTTATATTAATTAAAGAAAAATTATAATCCCTTTGTTATTTCTCACCTGAATTGCTGATACAGCATAAGCGAGGATACACAGCCGAGATATAAAAGCAATATCTTGTACTTTATCCCAGTGGTTTTTGACCAGGGACTGACTATAACTTCTTGTTGGTGCTCGAGGACCACTAATGTGATCAATGGGCATTGGGCAGAGCTCTTGGTAGCAGAGGATTTAGAGAAGCAGCGCCTTTAGAACTAAAGCACTTTATTACATTATATCATGACATGATTCTCATTATTTTTGATACGTTTTTTCATATTTGCGTAAATGTTTTACTACCACTTTAAGAATTAGTGATTTAATCGGTGCTTAGAGATGCCGTAATGCCACAGACAGTTGGAGACAAACTCTTTCGCTGATATGCTGGGAAGCCTAAAGCTGAAGATGTCAAGGGGGCAGAGAATTATAGCCGCAACCCGCAATCATAAAAGGTTTCATTAACAGAGGCGATTTTGTAAATTTTGCAATTTTAACAATTTTGCACACAAAATCAAATAAAAGGTAGTTTTTGTGACTTTGGTAAGCGATTTTGAGATTTGTCAAACACAAAATAAAATGGCGGTGGCCAAGCTCGATCTGTGACTATCACAAATAATTCGCAATGTTTCAAAGTATTGTAGAATTCGTATCAGTTGGCTATTTCCATATTTTTGCTTTGGAACAGATGAAGAAAACTCATCATTTTTCTCTGTTTTGAAGCTGAATTAAAGGACAACAAACTATAGTAACGTGTCATAGTTGCCAATCATTTATTTGCACACAACAAAGGAGCGAAAACATTTTTTTGGAATCATTGATGTCTCCAAACTTATGCGTTCCACTAGTATCATTTTGTCAGTTTTTAGAATATTTTTTTCCAATCTAAAAATGGTTTCAAAACAACATATCTCCCCCCCGCTAAGGTTTTTAGCATGAAATATCTGAAGTCGATCTTAACAAACACATGATAAAAGAGAATTGTGTTCAGTTGGCGCTCTAATCCTGACAGATAGAGGGTCCCAGCTGTACGCCCTTCGCCTTCTCTCTTCATGGATCCAAGTTATAGGGTTGCCAGTTGAGTCAACAGGCGTCCATATGTCTCTGCCAAGCCAGTCGTGGCTTCCTGTAAACAAAGTGGACTGGACAATCAATGGTCACGCTGTGGCGGTCATAGCCACATCGACTGGGCAGGGAAACATGGCCGAGGCACCAACCACTCATTTTCCATGGCTTTTGCAATCGTAGCGGAACGTGGTCAGAAATTGTAACGGCCGCAGCGGGCAATGTTGCTATGGTCAATGTTTTGGCAATGATTTATTGCGATTTTATTTTATGTTGTGTGTGATTTGTGTTCAGTTTTTTTTTGTTGGTAATTTGTTGTGGGATGTTTACCACCTGATTGTCATCACGGCTAAGTGCAGTTTGGGGTTTGATTTAGTGGGAGATTTGTTTTAAGTTTGTGTGTTTGTTTGAGGAGTCATTGAAGAATGATGATGGATTTTAAATTTTAATGTGTGGACATTGTGTGTAAACAGAAATGTTGTTTGTTTTACACTGCAGGTGATTTATAAGAGAAATTAATTATGTTGTAAACATAGTTGGGTTAGAATGTTCAAATAAAAGAAAAGGGATTTTGGGGGGCTAAAATTGGAAGAGGACTGAAGAATGTTCAATTCAGAGCAATATGGGAAAACAAAATGAAAAGGGAAGTCTCCTGCAGGAGAAGTGTGCTGGCTTCGTTTCCGTTTCCTCTCTTGGCACGGCTTTGATGTCCACGAGGGAGATGGAGATAGATCCTTTCATTTCATTTGTAACCCTGGTCTCAAGCCCGAACTATTGTCATTGAGCAACCAACAGGAAATCCGTCGTATGTGATGCGAGCCAGGAGCGAGTGAGGTGGGCCGGGAACTGCTCGGCTTTACGTGCAGTTACATTTGACATTAGCACCGATAAGCTAAAGCTTATTGTCAGTCAATTTGATTAATCATCAACACTCATTCAATAATTTTAAGGTGTAACCAGGAGTTGATTTATAGGTTCTTGTAGGAGAAAGGTCCTATGTGGCTGCGGGGGCCCCTTAATTCTAAAACAAATTCTTTTTCAAGGAATATTTTCAATTAGGGCCCCAAAAAAGGGCTGCGAGAAATCCGTTTGTTGGTGTAATTTTTCACACATGTTTTACCATCTGTCCAATCAAAGTCAAATAACTAAACAATATTGTGTTGCAACGTTTCAATTACATTTTTCTTGGGTTTAGTTGGAAGTTATTACGGGAAAGCAAAGCAGAATAACAACACTATGACATTTCTGTACTCGTTTCTTGTGTTTTTTTTGTCCTGAAGCAGTGAAGAGAGAACAACCTTGTAATTGCTTTAGGAAACTAACAGCAAAAATAAAGAAATTTGTGAAAATGTACTTGTACAGATTTTTTGGTTCCCGTCTATTAAACTTAGTGCCATTCAAATAAAATGGGTTTCAGTGATCAAAATTCTTAAACAAATTTTGTGGAGAATTTTAAATGACATCAATGAAGATCTTTGCTTAATCTGAATTGTGGGAAACTATTATGCGACTACTCTGTATGTGACCGTCTTGCAGTCACTACCGCATCAATGATCGTCTCTGAGCAGCTCCACTAGGCGGAGCTGCTGATCCCGGAAGTGGTCCACAAACCAATGGGACACAGGGTGAGGCAAGCACCAGAAGTGAACACAGCATGGATGTTATAACTTAGGGAATGCCCTTGCAACTGTACAATAATTAAGATATTGTTGTTGTGCAACTGACAGTTGCCAACTGTGAAGTCCATAAAGCAATCTTGATGTTAAATTTTGTTATTATAAATGCTGGTACAATGATTTGTATAATATTAAGTGTCTTGACATAAAAGTTGAAATGAGTCACATGTTACAGTAAACGAATGATATCACCTTGGTCAGACAATAGAGTAATTGATCTATCAGTGTTTGTGTTAAGAGTGCACTCAACCTTCGTTATACGGCTGGTTTTTATTCGGCATTTTGGTATAACGGCCTTAGGAAAGTATGGCACTTTTTGACTTACGGCCCACAATGTTTTGTAGATACGGCCAAAAATCGGGAAATTCCATAACTAATCAGGGGGAATTGCCCCTTATTCGTTATACAGCATTTTGCTTTACAGCCAACTTTTCCGGAACCGATATAGGCCGTAAAGCAAGGGTTGAGTGTATAAAGTGGAAATAAAGAGCAGTTTTTTTTGGGGATTTTCACAAGAAAAAACGTGTGTTCTCTTCAGCCTGCAGAAACCTCACAATGTAACCTGTCCTTAAAGTTGGAATAGACCCTTTGTGTCTGAGAAAACTCCCGTGTAAGCAGTTTTGTTCTCGGCGGAAGACAAGTTCCGGCAACTTCAGAACTTCTGAAACTTTTGATTTTGTAGCAAGGAAGTTCTGGCAGATCAACCAATAGAAAAGGAGGCCACAAAGACACGCATGTAAATAAGAGATCCCATTTGCTTCTAACTAATTCTTGTCGGTATCTACCAAACAACAACATTGATTTATCATTGAACGATGCCAAAGACAATGCTCCTGGACAACAACAAACATTTATTGAAGTACCAACAGCAAATGTCTTTGTTGTGACAGTGTTTCTTGCATATATTATTCCTGTTGTTAAGAATCAGGTTTTAGAAACTATTTTTAACAAACTTTATTGTTGCAATATGTGTTATAGCCTGTTAACTTGAAAATTACAACAAATCATTGGTCCATGTGAATCAAGTAATTTGAAATGAGGAGTATAACATGTTTTTGAGTACACGCACGGTTTCAGATCTCAACCAAATTATTGACGCGTTGATGAATTATTAATCAGTTTGATATCCGCTTGACACGTGGGTTAATTACAAGTTAGCACCGAGTGAATACTTATGCAGATGAAGACACGATCAAATGGCTCGTTTAAAGTACCTGTCACTGGCAATATTTGGCAGTTGTGACTGAAATCTCGAGGCGAAATGACGAGCCATGATTACAGTCATCGAGGGAGAATAATGGCACTACTGCAACATCAACAGTCGATCTGTGCATTTTTGATGATAAAGGATGAATATAATTCCCAACATTTAAAAACATGTACTATAATTAAAACCTAGAATGCAATCAAATGGATTTTAATGTTTTTTATTGTTTGTTTTTAATAATTCAAAAGGAACGTTTCCATTTCTGCAATATGGAAGCTTTTGAAAGAAAGTAGTGATTTATTACTTGAATAATATCTGGAAGAATTCAGCTTCTTTGTTATAAAAAGCTCCTTTATTTCGTGAAATACGACCACAATGTTTGCTAATGTGGGTCTTGACAAAAGACAGACGTAAGCCTGCGGCTTAAAATAGTAAACAGCAGAAGGAAAAGAATATTGATGATAAGAAGAAGTGGAGATATCATTACAAAGACCAATCTCTTGTCGTCTCATAAATATTCTTGTAGGACATGCAGCCAACTTTGCTCGTTATCGGTGTTGACATAGTCATCTTTTCTTTTTTCCCTCCTGTTTCTTCTTTCTTTTTTTGGGGGTTTTGGCTTTGAGGTTATGGGCTTTCAAATGCTTATCAACGATACCGTTCGCGGAGGTCATTCATAATCTTTATTTGGCTAAGAAACTTTCTAGAGAAATTACATTTTTTCGGATGGTGGGAAATCTTTGAATACCAATAACTTTAAAGATGTTGAAGAAAATAAAGTATTGGCGTTTGCCATAGGCAGACTACAACTTAACGCACAGGCAGAGGAAGCGCCAAACTGGTTGGGATAGACAGGAAGGAATATATTCCTGTGGGTTAGGCTAAGTTTTCGGTTAGGTTAGACGTCAGTACGTGTGGGGCAATATATTTTTTTGGGCGTGCGGCAATAAACCCTCAAACCTTTTGTTCGCTTATGCTGCCTTGGTGCTTATGGGTCACAGCAGTGCGCAACCCTGAGCAGAAGACTATGCAGACTAAACTGGTGCGAAGTTGAGCTAAGCTAGCTTGTAGGTTTAAACTGTCGAAAGAGTGATCATTAACTTCATTGTTCTCGTATTGATTTTTAATGTAACATACTCTAGAAGAAACCCATTAAAGCTGAGATGACAACTAAGATGTTACTAGATTTCAATTGCTGCCATACAGTTGTGTGACAGAATTCAATTCAATCGTTGGCAATTCTTGTTAGTGCACAATGATCCCACTGTACACATTCTACCGATAAAATAGAAAATTTTGTTGCCCTGCTTTTGATTCTGCAAGAGATTTGATGCAGTAAAATCGGTTCTTCAGAGCGAATGTGCTGAATAAAAACCAGACATTCATTTCTACTTCTATACACTTTGGTAGTGGATGAATTAGGAGCGAGCTCTTCTCTTCTTCTGCAACAGGCCTCGGATCAATGAGTCGAGTCTTTGGCTTTTCTCTTTGATATAAGAGAGAATAGAATCCCCTTGAACAGAGGCAGTTGGCAAACGGGGAGCTTGGGCTTTGATGGATGTTGTGAAGAGGCCTAACCCTTCTGCTGAGAGGCACAGCCGGAGCTCTTGACATAATGTTGGAGCGTGCAGTGCCAAGGATGGAAGCAACCCATCAGGGACAAACGTGTGTTGATGGGAACAAGTGGCCATACTCAATAACGCCCACATTGTTTATCTTCAAAGGTGACACGGAAAATTGTTATCTTGGGAAAAAGCCGATAACGCTTACCGATTACAGAGCATTGCAGTTTGTAGGGCAAGAGAATGATTAATTAAAAGAAAATATTTCTGTATAACTTCCAATCTAGGGCTCAGTGCCGGATTACCCACTAGGCCAAGTAGGCACCGGCCCATGGGCCCACGCCTTTTAGGGGCTCCGCGACAAGGGATCAAAATAATATTGAATTTGATTTTGAAAGAAATATGAAATGTTATCTCATGAAAGGCAATTCCATTCTTCTCATTAATAGAACTGTAAGTCTACTTATCATTATTATTGAGTTACATTTTGTTCGATAAATTTGTGAAAACTTGTTTGGTTTTCGTGTTATTTAAGTAGGCTTACATGTGTAAATATCCTTTGGCGTAGATGCCTTGTTGTTTTAGTAAAATTAAGCCTATTAAAGTAGGTTTAATATTACTAGAACATGCAAACGCATAACATTACCAATAAAATCAATAGATGTATTTCATCCATTACCGACCGAGAGGGTGAAATCAGGGTTTACTTCCGGTTTACAGCTCCGCTTCCTTTAAAACCGGACAGTGTCATATCAGTTGCCATGAGTGGCTTTGTCAATCGTCAAATTCATCAATAATTTGCACAAATTTATGACAACAAAGCTTTTGGGTATTGCAATCATTACCAAGATACATTTTTTTATGCGGACATATTTTTTATTCAACAGCCAATGAAAATGGCTGCGTGTTGTTCTTTGCAAATGTGATAGCAGGCACCACCTGTGGCAATACTCTAACTTTCTGTGGGCAAATGTCGATTCACCATGACTACAGGTATTTACCCATTGTTGACATTTTCGTCCATGTGTTCACAACTAAAGCGATTAATACTATCAAACCAATTGTATCAAATCGTTGTGTGGGGTTGCCATGGGATAATCCCTTGGGGTCTTGGCAACCAACTGAATAGACTTTGCATCACCGTGGTAAACACCACATTTACTTTCTTGTTTCTGCATGATGAAGGTTTCCTGAAGTCAGGTTTAGCTGTATCGAAAATTTGCTAATTTTGCCGATAGTATCGAAAAACTTATTTTTAAAATTAAAAAAAAATAAAGCAACAAACTGCGTATTTAAAAGTTGAAAACTGACTTTAATATTCTCCCGTAGTAGGGGAAAAAATGCAATTATTTTGCATATAGCAAAGGTTAATCCTGCATGAAATATGGGCCATGTGTTGTTGGGTAATAATTGAAGCAGTTTGTTGCCTGGTATGACACACGTAATGTGTGATCTAATTTATTGGTACTACCGTATTCTTAATTATGAGTTTGCGACATTCTCCAAACATTTCATTAAGAAAGTGATGTTGGAACTAAGGAATATTTTATTTCGACTTTCTTGAAGACATTAAAAGCAAATTAAAAGCTGTGAGTGGCTATAAAATGGTGTTAAATTAATGGATAATAATTATACAATATTTTTTTCAATAATTATAAATATTCCCATTACTTTCATTTCAGGTTTGAAGCAGCAGCTTTAAGAGGAAATTTAAAACCATTGGCGACATCCCACCCACAAAATTATACACAAGTACACTGCCCAATTACCAGTTAATGTAAAATCTTAATGTAAAATTAATATTTTTGCAGAGCTTTTTACTTGCTTGCCAAGAGACTTCAAAGCAAAATGAATTTTATTTTATCATTTAAATCAACATTAACATCACTAAATATTCAACAGGTAAGTGAAATTTGTTCGTGATTATGCTAAAATAAGGTAATTATTTCATTGGATAATGAAATACAGGACAGAAATAGTTAGGTTGCCTATTGTTGGAAAATCCCATGGTTCCATTTGTTGTTGTCATGATTAGACTTTTGATGAGTCCAGGCTATGTGGGCCCAGGAGAGCGTGACTTAAATTTTTGATCGGATGACCGAAGATTGGAAGCGTTGAATGGAAAACTAGCACATTTGGAGTCCAGTACACCTGGGGAATTGCATTAGGTGGGCTGAATTTCATTTAGACAAATTTTTTCTTAATTGAAGGTGACAGAGCACTTATTCCACTTTTGGCACTGACAATGCTTTTACGACTATTAACATTACTGTCACTACCGGTAACTCAATTTTAGCGTGTGGACTGTGAATTAGTAAAGATTGGCAAAGTTCACTTAGGGAAGGTGACTGCAGGGTTGGGTTTGGTCATTTTGGCCTACTTTAACCCACTTTCTCAAATCAATTACTCTTTCAGATGCATAGTGAGTGCGACTTGCACTAAAAAAAGACATAAAATGCCAATACCACGGTTTGCAATACAAGAAATTGCTATTGCAGCATATTTGACTACTAATTTGAACAACTGGACATTATTATTACTCACATTATGACCTTTCAAACTAAATCCAAACAAACTTCTTTAAACATGTTTAACTGCAATTTTAAACAACAAAATATGTTTAACTGCAATTTCAAACAACAAAACATGTTTAACTGCAATTTTAAACAACAAAACATGTTTAACTGCAATTTTAAACAATGAAACATGTTTAATTGCAATTTTAAACAATAAAACATGTTGCTTAAATTGCAATTTTAAACAATAAAACATGTTGCTTAAATTGCAGGTCGCAAAATCAACCTAATTTCCATGTTCATCTGATTTCCGTTTGTTTTCAATGTTGTTATTTTCTACTCGAGGCAGAGGATGATTTTGAGCGATCGGGTTCAAATACTCTACTAAACTACAACAGCAACCACCAATACAAAATACTTAGACCAGAAAACGGTCGGTTTATCTTCACAGTAAACATAACACATGTACTCATTCCAATTGAGCGAGTGAAATGTAAAATGTGTCGTGTATGCGTCAATAGATGCGCCTATCTGATTGATTTGTGGAAGCACCGTTTACAAAATGCTAAATTATTTGTACGTTGAATCGTATTTAAAAGCATTCGTTTGTGGTGCAGCAGTAGATGATAGTTGGGGAATTGAGGTATAATTGAGTAGAAATCAATTGGCAGAGGAATCAATTAGTGGAGCGTTGAAAGGAGAAAATGAATTTACGATAATGATAGCGTCGTTTGTGTATAAACTTTTCAATTTAGTGCAGTTTGGACAATGTCAACATTACGCTGACAGATAGCGCTGCGAATGCAAACAAAGTAGAATTTGTGACTTTGAAAGACACGAGAAGGAAATGATTGAGTGAAATGGTTCCAGTTTTGCACGCCATAATTTATACGTGGGGAAATGTCGTTATGTAAATATTAACGTTACTATTTAGGGTTAAAGTGGTTGGCTATTAATTTGTGCCGAGATTTTTTTTCTATTTTCTTTTTCTTTTTTGTTACTGTTCCATCAATACATTATTCACGGGATGGCATTTGGCTTTAGACGGTGAAAAATGGCGGGAAAAGAGGGTAATTAAATTAAGAAAAGATTTATTCCACGTTTCTGTAATGGTGAATTGTTCCTTTTTCAAGTTTTTTTACAACACGGTGTATACAAATTAGCAGGTAATTTGTTGTGATAATGGAAAGACAGAGAAATAATTAAATTTTCATGGCTCTAACATGGGTGCACACGTTAGACTGAAACTGGGTTGTGTGTCAACCGTGTTAAATGAAGTGTATGCAGACAGATTAAATGAATGGACACTGGTTCTGTTGCATTGCTACAAATGTTTGCTTTCTATTATTTTTCACAAGCGCAAACAATTCTTTTGGAATGTTTACTTTTCCATTTTCATTTTTTTCTTAACAACCTTTCGACGATGTTGATGCCTCGTCACTTTATCGCACTGAAGCAGTATATACAACACAATTCTAATCCCTAATTATTTCTTGGTTTTATTTGCCTTTTTCCACTTCTTCGGCAAGAAATATGCCCTTCATTATTCCTACGGCATTAGGTGAGTGCAAACTGCACAATTTAAAAGTCTGGTTTTCCCATTTGTTTTATGGAAAAGGGACATCTCATTGAACATGCTTTTGTAACAATTTACTGAACATGCGCTCAGCCAAAAATCACAAAATCAAACACCAAAAATCCAAAAAATACTCAAAATCTCCTCAAAAAAAAAATCAAATTCTTCCACAAAATATCAAAAATCCCATTCAAAATCCACTTATCGCGTACCGGGAACCCCCGGTCTATTCTAAAAACTAAGTTCACTTCTCTGCATAACATCCCTTTTTATTAAAAGAAAAAACGCGGTGAAAAAGATAAATAAATGAATAAAGTTTACCTGCTCTCAACCTGACATCTCGACTAACAATGGTACCCGAAGGATTGGATGCCGTGCATCGATACACCGTAGCGTGAACATCTTGCCGGTAGTCCTCTGCTCTGAACGGTGGGAAAATCAACGTGCCATTGTCAAGAACTAGGCGAACACGATCTACGGGTAACGCCTCGAAATTGTCACTCAGCAACCATCGAATGTGTGGCGACGGATTCCCACGGGCTGAACACTCGAGACGCGTTCCTGTGCTGTTTGAAAAATCCACGTGGTGTGTCGGTTCGTGAATGAAGATGGGACCTCGTAGCTCCCCCTGACTTACAGCCATGTTGATATCTGGAATAAGAAAGAGTGCAGAGTTGAAGAAATGCAAGGTTTTTGACTTTAAAGCGACACTTTATCGGTAAAATGGTGCAGTTGTTGTTGTTGTTGTTGTTGTTGTTGTTGGGCGGGGGAAGATAAATGTCGAGTGCTTTTTTGTGTAATTGTGTAAAATTAGAGCATTTGTTACAGTTGATATTGAATGGAAATGAGTTTTTATGCGTTTTTTCACTGAAATATTGTTACATCAATGTTACATTCCTGTAATAATCATGTAGCAGTTGAATTAATGTTACATTAATGTAATAATCAAGTAAAAGATTGAAATAATATTACATTAATGTAATAATCATGCAAAATATCGTTACAATGTTACATTAATGTAATATTCATGCAAAATATCGAAATAATGTTACATTAATGTAAAAAATTGCAATAATGTTGCATTACTATTACTGTAAAAAATTACAATATTGTTACATTGATGTAAAAAAATGGAAATGATGTTTCATTAATGTAATAATATGTAATAAATCGAAATAATGTTACATTAATGTAATACTTGTAATATGTAATAAATCGAAATAATGTTACATTAATGTAATACTTGTAATATGTAATAAATCGAAATAATGTTACATTAATGTAACAATCTTGTAAAATATCGAAATAATGTTACATTAATGTAACAATCTTGTAAAATATCGAAATAATGTTACATTAATGTAACAATCTTGTAAAATATCGAAATAATGTTACATTAATGTAATAATCATATAAAAATGGAACTGATGTTTAATCAATGCTACACTGTAATAAACATGTATTACATAATTTAATTTCTTAAATTCTGAGATGAGATTGCAAGTTTCCAGTAAACAACTTTTGTCAGCATAATTGAACATTTAGCTTGAAAACATTTAATTACAGCATAATTTCATCAAATTCCATGTTTGATTTGCTCAATGAAAAAATCAAATATTAATTTTTCAAAAAAAGGAAAGGAAAAAAAAAAACATGCTTTTATTTGATTTTCAATATGAAATTATCTCCAAAAATAATTCCTCCCGCCATGAAAAATATTCAATTTATTTCAATTTTCTTGTTTTCCCAATTCATTTCCGCAACTCCCCCCAAAAAAAAAATACTTTATTTTGTCCGTGCCTCAGGTGCTTGATTCAATTGACCTTTCACTAAAACCCAAAGATTCGTTTTAAAAAATGGCAAAGTGCGACGGCACCCGCACACTCCCAATTTCACATAGCGAAATTAAATTAGATCAAACTGTCAAATCTTTCACCAGAAGATAAAAATACGAGAAAAAACACCTCCAAGGCTTTATTTGCTCTATTTTATTCCATACAGCAACAAGAAAAAAATTAATAAACACAAGAATAACATATTTCGCGGTATTAAAAGAAACGAAATGATAAAAGCCATTGTGATGTTGAGATAAGACGAAATAAAGTGACGAGGGAAAAGGAGCAAAAATAGGTTTATGGGACCCATAAAGTGTGTCTTTTATTGCAGACTTGGTTGGTAGTTAAACATGGTAATTATTGCTTCTATCATGGCATCCTGTTGATGGTAAACATTGACGATTATGATGAGCTTTGAAGATTGCAGTTAGTCGTTGAGTCGCTGCATTTCGTTTGTTGGGAATGAGCTACCTCTGGCTAGTAATTGCATTGAGACTAACGAGCTGCAAAAGCAAGGCTTTGGTCGGCTAATTCAATAAAAGTGTGCGCGAGTAAATTGATTTGAAACGATAACATTGGAAAAAAGTCTTCTTCTTTCTCTCGTTTATCTTCGCAAACAAGTTTATCCACTCATCTAATTTTAAGTCATCACTAAGAAAATTGTGGTTAGTGGACAATGGAGGGGTCATTTCAGGGGTGGTTTTTTTTACATCTGGGGAAGATTTACCTGTGGGAATTTTTAAAGGTGGCTCTGAATTTTTTTTTGGGTTTTTTTTGGGGGTTTTTTTTTCTTTTTTCTTTTTTAGTTTTACTGAAGGGTGCAGTTGACAGGTAATTTAAGTTGAGAGTTTTGCAGCAGAAGTAATGACTTTTCTTCAGTTTTAGGATTTAACTTTTTTTTTTTTTTTTTTTTTTTTTAGAAATGAGATTCATGTTATTAATTTGAAAAAGAATGGGACAATTTGATGGATTATTGATTGCAAGATATTATTTTGAAAAGGTAAAATGTCGAATGTGCAATGATATATTGGCAATCCCAATAGCGGGGATTCCTAGAATCTTTAAGGAAGTGATTTACAAGAATAAATGATGAACAAAAAAAACTTCTCTGCAATACAGATGTTTAGATTTAACCACTGGGTTTTGACCGGTCCAACAATTACTAAGGAAATTGTGGCTAACTGTTCTGCCTAGCCCGTTCCACAACCATACTATCCAGAAATCGAACCGGGCCAATACTGATACGGTGTTTTATGCTTATTGGTGGACAAGCTACACTGCAGGGAAGTTTTACTTAAAGTGGAAATCCTGAATCAGTTTGTGTAACATTGCTCATTCATTTATTATAAATTAAATATCGCCCCACCCGTCGGATTTCACGATTTAATTGCAATGTTTAACACGTTGTTTAAATACTTCGAAGCCTGACGGTATGTAATTTGTCAAGAGTTTTTGGATAATATTTTTTAAATTTTATTTTCTAAATTTATTTATTGATTTTTTTTGTTGTTGATTTTCAAGCATGGTGCATTTTCTTTTTAATTTTAATTTTTAGGTTTCCTAAGGTTATTCACATTTTGCACAAACATGCTGCAATAAAATATTCAACAGTTAATACACTTTATTGGATTTATTATTTATAAACAAAGTCGTGATTATGTTTACAGTTATGTGCATGTATTTCTTTTAATTGCAGTATCGATTTCCATTTTTCAGAAATTTACAAAAAAATTTTTTAAATTCAAAAGAGCATTCAAGTAAATCCAATTATAGACATATTTAAGGCAAAAAAATATATTTTATTTATTCATATGTTCACTACTGATTATTAATTAGTTCAATTTTCTGTAATTAAACAAATTATTCCCCATGAAGTGTACCTAACTGCTTGTGATCTTCATTTAAACATACTAAAACCTCCAAACCCAGCCGAGTAAACCAGCAAACCTTTTACGTATTTACTTAATGCAACTTTTAAAGCTAGAGGTGAATGTATAATTAATTGCGTGGACAAATAAATTTGTCTGAAGATGTTGGTTAGAATACTATATTGGTACATTTATGCAATAACCACTTAAGCCAGTGCTTTTGGTAACTTACAAATGTAAAAGTTTTAAATTGGAGACATGAATGCTAAAACTAGTTATTTATTTCTCGCACTCATGCTGCATAGAAAATTCGCTGCTCTCGGGAATATTCCACATCAAACGAGCCCAATTTTATTTTTAATTGAAATTTAAGGATGGTTGGATAATATAAGGTCCCCAGCATCCACCGAGACTAAAATACACATATCCATTGCGTGGATGCACTCAAAAATGTGTAATTACCATTAAAATTAACAACCTAATTCATTTATTTATTCTGACGTAGAACTCAGTGCCGGATTAAATCATGTGGAGGCCCATAGGCAGTCAAAATCTCGGGGGCCCCCTCCCAAATTAAGAAAGCTTGATTGTAATTTTCTTCCGATGTCGCATGGGGGTAATTTTCTTTCAATATCAAATCAATATCAAAACCTGCTGTAAATTCAGTGGCGGAATTTCTTGTGAGTACTAGGCTTAATCCGGAAAATCAGTGACGGAAATGACGAATACAGACGTCGCAGGAAATGACGTCATACAATGACGTAGTTTTGCGTTGTCCACAGAGCAGGCTGGAGGTTTTGCGGGATCTTGGGAAAAAGTTATTAGTGGGCCCCCAAGGAGTCAAGAACTCAAGGACCAAGAGAAAATTATCCAGGCCTGACGGTAAACTAATTACCGAGTGAGAAAAAGCAAGATCACGAATCTGTACCGGAGGCAGCGAAACCGCATGGACAATGGTAATTCGAGGAAGTTGATGTTTACTTGGCTGGAGAAATGTCAGAATAATGGAGAACCAGCTGACATTATCTGTAATGTAAATGTAGTAAATGTCAAAATGTCAATTTCCAGTTTCCTTATCCTAACCAGAAAACGACTCAACATTTTTGTTTTTTCCTTGTTGGCACAGGCGCAGGCAGAGGAGAGGAAAGCGAAACAAGAAAAAGTACCCATACCTGCCACAATGGTGCAAAGTGACCCAATTAAACGAGAAGGATAGGCGTTATAAAAGCGATAGAAATGCCCCAGACTCGGTCCCAATTGCTCCCATGATCCCAGTTTTGCTGCAGAACACACCCAATAGCAGCGCCAACTGACAACCACATTTGCTTGGTGCTCTTTCTTCATCTCGACGTACACCGGGGAGAAGCAAAGACCCTTAGCAAAGGGAGGGAAAAAATTGCCTCAAACTAACCGTAATGAACCATCAAGGTGTAAGACAGGTGCAATTAATTAGTAGCTCACATTCTTAAGAGCGTGAGATGCATTTCCCATCTGGATTCATTTGCAAAATGTCCAATTGGTCAGTAAACAAATTGGCTGTCATTAATCAACGTGATAATATCGTTTCCCCATAGATTATGCCCCGGCTGCTCATTTTTCTTTCCACTCTGGAGTCTCGACCCTCTCTAACATTTCATATTTCTGCGTTGGCTACATGGAGGTTTTCAAGATTTATGAGGCCAATTCTTCATTAAGAAATTAATTATCCCCACACGTCAGCTTTCATTTATCGATTTCCAATTTACTTGATCCAATTACTATTTTCTTTCTGCATAATATGCATAAACATCAATTACTAAAACTGGGGTTAAGTAAAACGGATTTGTACAATATCCATCATGGGAAGAGCTGGGGAAATAAGGACAGTCCCCGAGGGGACAATAAATTGCTACTAAATTTTTAACAGATATAGGACAAATTATGACCCACTCACTACAGTGCTTGGTCGTCCTCGTGTTTTTTTTTGCCAGTTGATGCTTCTCCTGCAAGCATTATGGCTATTGGAAGAAGACTTGAAGAATGTAAAAGGAGTATCATAAACATAATAGCAGATGACTGTGGAATTTCCATAAATTAATGGTAAATAGTGACACTACACTGAGTTTGACCAGACTGCCGGTAAACCCCGCTTATACTGGCACCGTTTTTACCGTTTTCCGGTTGTTTTTACTTGATATTTTCAAAAGTTGGTAATTTCACTTAAAGCAGCATGCGGTAAGTTTATTTCTTTCTTTTGCCATCTATCCATGGTTTATTCTTAATGCTTTAGCCTATTTCAGTTCTTTTATTGAATTTTTCCCATCTGGTGTTAGTAAAGGTTAAATGTTCCACTTGCATTGTTGATGCACTGCAGCTGAGCCTTTCCAGCAGCATAAGGGTTCCGCATTGTCTGGATTGCATTGTTCAGCCACTTTTGCAGCATAAGGCGTTTCCCAGATGTTCTGATTAGTTTTCACGGTCAGGTGATCATCAAGAACCAATCAAATTGCCCAAATGTTACACACACAGACCTGAGTTTAGTATATAGATAGATAGATAAATAGATAGGTAGATAGATAAGTAGATAGATAGATAGATAGATAGATAGATAGGTAGATAGATAGATAGGTAGATAGATAGATAGATAGATAGATAGGTAGATAGATAAAGTTTATGGCCAGCATACTGTAGATTCCACACTATGCAGTCCTAAGAAAAGCCAAAGGTATAAATATACTGTACTCGCATACATCTTCCACTATTGACACATACACCACCAAATACGTGCAGAACATTGTAAACTTTATGCTGAATCAGTGAAACAGATTGATGAATGACTCAGTATATTTAAACCAGTTGTTTGTGGTGTTTGTCCTTTTTTTTGTTGTTAAAACACAGCGAAATCACAAATATTGCCAAGTTTCATGATTAGCAAATGTAGCGAGGTTTGCGGTTGGGTTAGGTCCAAAGTTAATAAGTAAAGGTTACCTTTGGTGACATCTAAAGAGCGGCTTAATATTTGTCGATTGGTTCGAATAAAGATATGAGTTGTTATGTATTAATGAAATCATACTCGGTTAAGTTCTGAGAGACTTAAGTCGAAGTTTCGACCGTTGAATAATAATGAATAAGTTTAAAGGACGTAAAAAGAATTGGAGAAAATCATGCTTAAAGGAATGGGTGAATCGACACGTGGGAATGTTTAGTCAACAGGTTCTCGTGTTTCCAGCTTCACACAGTTTCCTGAATTAATAAGGAAGCTTCAGAAGTGAAACACTTCGATCGTGCCAGTTTTAATTTTTTTGTTTGGTGTGCATTGCACAGAAAGTGATAGTTTTTAAAGATGAGTTGATCAATAGAAAATCATTGATTTAAATTTTAAGTGCGTAAATTCTTGATTACTATTAGAAATAGACGGTTATAATTCGATTTTTGAATTTTGTAAATGATTATTGATCTAAGGTAGTCTAGTCATTAAAAATAATTGATGTAAATTAACGAAATTGAATGGAAATACAATGCAAATTTAACAAATTTAATATAAATTCACGAAATCCAATGCAAATCCACTGCTAATCTAAGAAATTTAGTATATATATCCACTAAATCCGATGCAAATCCACTGCAAATCCAATAAATTTAATATAAATAAACGGAATCCAATGCCAATTCAAGAAATCTTATAGAAATCCACTGCAAATCCAAGAAATCTTATAGAAATCCACAGCAAATAGTAGAAATCATGTAGAAATACACAACAAATCCGTGAAATTTGATAGAAATCCACTGCTAATTGACGAAATTTAATAGAAATCCACTGCTAATTGACGAAATTTAATAGAAATCCACTGCAAATTGACGAAATTTAATAGAAATCCACTGCAAATTGACGAAATTTAATAGAAATCCACTGCAAATTTAAGAAATCTTATAGAAATCCACTGCAAATTTAAGAAATATTATAGAAATCTACAGCAAATCTAATAAATTCACGAAATCCACAAAATCCAACAAGAATTGACTGAAAATCCAAGAAATCAAAATTAAACTCACTGAAAATTCAAGAAAAAACATGAATTGAAGCATAATCAAAGAACATCATGAATCAGCAGAATCAATGAAAATTGAAAATCACGAATTCAAGCAGAATCAAAGAAAATTGAAAACCATGAATTCAAGCAGAATCAAAGAAAATTGAAAACCATGAATTCAAGCAGAATCAAAGAAAATTGAAAATCTTGAATTCAAACAGAATCAAAGAAAATCCAGATTTTAAGCAGAATCAAGGAAAGTTATTATTATTTCATTCAAAATCAAGCAAAATCATAATTTTAAGCGAAATCAAGAAAAATCAAGAAATTTTATTGCATTTTGCATTTTCCATTTTGCTTTGGCAAATCAATGAATTCCATTAGATACTTTGGCACAACACTACAATTTTCCTTTGCAAATTAAATTTAAACTCAAACTCCACTCGACAAGAATTATAATCCACGAATCTGCAGAAAGAATGATTTATTCACGATGCACCCATGATGTGCCGTAGATTACGAGTTGAAAGACAACGATTAACTGTATCATGCGATCCCATCATCCATCACTGCTGTCAACGTTTATGAAGTCCTTTCCTTGGAATATTGTCTTTGATCCACCCATTCTACTGTTAGTAGAAGGAAAGGTGCAGCCGATAAAGTGGTACTGGGTCATTCACCCATTTGCAGGCAGCTGCCACTTACATAAACACCAGGTTTGAAGAATCATTAATATCGAACGAATAATTAAAAGTTCACCTAATTAGTCCCATGCAAGTATGGCGAGGGTGGAGGCATCCAACCTGCCATTATGCGAGTCAAAAGTCTAGTGAACTGACCTGGGTAATTGAAATTGAGGTGAAGTGAACAGAGAGGAAGAATCAAGTGACTGCACTTGATACTCTCCTGTATTCAACAAAATTAAATTGCTTCCAATAAGCCAACAAGTTGGGGAGGCGGCCAATGATTTTATAGAAAAACGTGTAGAGTTTATTGGGTTAGTAAAGTTGCGCGCTTTAAGTATACAATAATCAGTTTTTTTGTAATATTTTTTTTTTTCACTTCATCTGGAATTAAATTAATTAGGAATTAATTAAACTAGGAAGTTTTTAATTTTGTGGAAGAATTTGATTTTTTTTTAGGGGATTTTGAGTATTTTTTGGATTTTTGGTGTTTGATTTTGTGATTTTTGAAGGGAATTTTGATATTTCACTAAAGTTTTTAATTTTTTGAGGCAAATTTTTCATTTTTTGAATGGAATTTTGGTTTTATTTGTGGAAATTTTGATGTTTTTGGGAAAAATGTTTAGTTTTTATGGATTTTTGAGGTTGGGTGTTTGTGATTTTGTGATTTTTGACTGAAACTTGTAAAGATTTTTAATTTTTCTTTAGATTCTTAGTGTTTGACCTACTGGTTCGTCACCACATTGTACTCTACTAACAGCTACACCATCTTAAAAACATTAGGAACCTCTGCCATAAGCAAATCATCATATCAAAATCAAACCTGAGCACATAAAATAGAATTACAATTGGTTAATCAACGATCCCATCATCAATTAACAATACCTCGTGGGAAACATGTAAACACTGTAGAAATCCCAACAACAAATCTCACATAACACAGAAAAAAAAAATCAATCAATCACCTCCCTTTAAAGAAAAGAATTTGTCCACCGATCATACACCAATCAGAAAAATTGATTTCAGCTATTTCCCCAAAATACCTCTTAAATGCTTTCTGCGGAACGCAATTTCATTTATTTTTTAAAACAACAAACTGAAATTCAAGAAATTCCTCCCAAAACATCTTGTTTTTATATATATATCTTTAGTAGGCTCGGATTAGGTGCGGAAATTCTTTTAATTTTGACGGTGCATTGGAGTAGAAGGCTCAGTTGTTGGGTTTTAGTGCCGGGTACAGCCCTGTCTATTTGTAACCAGTTATCTTGCTAAGCACCTCTTTGACTGCCATGGTAATCGGCCATTTTCTGTGTAATTTTGTCGGTGGTTGTTATATAGGAGCGACAGAAACACCAACGACTCTTGCAGCACTGAGGCCTTCCAATTAAGCTAACAAGTCGACTCGCACAATGGCGGCCATTAAGGACTGGGTCATTCTATAACCCATCTTTTCTTGCAGTTAAAAGAACGAATGAAATCTAATTTAATTTCGTGCGACATGCGAAGATCGTTATCTCATTTTTATGTCATTTTCGTCTCGCGTTTTCATCAAGTACAGGAAACGAGGGATCTCTTAAACGTCACTTGCAAAAGTGTTTGAAAATTAGCACTTGGCAGGGCATATTTATATTCGGTCAAATGGCTATCAGCACATCTATACAATCACGTAACATACCATTAACAAGTCAATGATCGTATGAGAAGTTGAGCAGATGTGTGCGAACCGAATTTACATAAATGTGCACATAAAGATCGCTTTGTGCTCGTGTTTTGGGCCACTTTTCGCGACTATTCCGAGCAATTGTAGCTCTATGCTAATGTAGACACTGCAGTGCTGTCAAGTTGAGACAACGATTATCTCGTGGAAGTTGGGAAGAGAGAGTGAGAGAGAAAGAGAGAAATGATTTTGGCATTTGGAAGGGGCGATAATGTCGAGGCGTTTAACTCAATGCATGCTAAATACTGATTAAATGTATGACTGGGGAAAGAGACGCGAGTAAATTTAAATAATTTTGCATTCTAAAAATATGGACAGTCTGTTTAATGGTAGGATTAAAGAGCTTTTTATTTTTCGGGTTGTTTTTATTTCTTTTCGGTTTAAAGTGAATTAAAGCTGAGGGTCATAAATATTTAATAGTTTTTGTTTATGTAAATGTGAATTGTTTGTTAATTTTTCTGGTCAAGCAGTGAAGCCAACCTGAACATTTATCTTTGGTATGCTTATTCCCCTTGGTGGGTAAGGAGACCATAAACCTAATCACAGAGAATTAAAGATGGAGAGATTTTAAAACATTGATTTCAAGTGGAATTTAGTGCTACTGTTGAGATGCTATTGATAATTCTTTTTAATTTTTAATTAGATTTTGAATTGTCTAGAGCAGAGGTTCCCAATCTTTTTAAGATGGTTATCTGTTAGTGGAGTACAATATGGTGACGTACCAGTAGGTCTAACACCGAGAATTCATAAAGAATTAAAAATCTCTACCAATTCCAGTCAAAAATCACAAAATTACAAAATCCAACACCAAAAATCTATAAAAATTAAACATTTTCTCCAAAAATATCAAAATTTTCACAAATAAAACCAAAATTCCATTCAAAAAATGAAAAATTTCCCTCGAAGAATTAAAAACTTTAGTGAAATATCAAAATTCCCTTCAAAAATCACAAAACCAAACTCCAAAAATCCAAAAAATAGTCAAAATCTTCTCAAAAAAATTGAATTCTTCCACAAAATATCAAAAAATCCCATTCAAAATCCACTTATCGCGTACCGGTAAGCACACCACAGGTTGGGAACCCCTGGTCTAGAGAGAATGTTAAAATTAGGATTTAAAGTTGCCATGTTTTGACAAAAACCTGAAGTTTAGCACCTCACAAACAGCAACAGCTCACCATCTGATCACCTGTCCTCATTAGAACACACAAGTTAAGCAGCATTGGGTCTGGTCAGTACCTGGATGGATGTATATTGATGAGGATATCAAAGGTAATAATACAACGCTGCAATTGGCCGTACTTATATACATTGGAATGCAGTCTTACAGTACCAATTTACACTAAAGTATATTTTTTGTTCCCAAGCTATTTTACACTTGTTAAAAAATGATTCACATGTGTTGGAATCAAATTGTTCAAATAGAAATGGCACTGGTCAGTTTTGGATATAATCTGCAATTGGGGAAGATGCAGCTGTGACCAAGATGAATTGGAAGTCCTAGATTTTCTTTCTTTCCTTTCTTGCTTTTTGTGGCAATACAATTACTTCAAAGTGATGCTTCCGAATGGTGTAGGAAATCAGCGGGAGAAAAGGGGTCAACTTTCTGGATGCTCCAGCAACACAAGGAGGGCGAAGAAGAAAGAAGGGAAGTCGACGCTGCTGTCTGTCGAAGCCATTAATGGCTAAGTGGGAGTTAGTGGAAAGCGATTAGGCCTAATGTTAAGTGCAGCAAGAGAGTTCATAAATATGGGATTTGGCCGAAGTGTCACATACAATGCTAGCTAGACCTGTGGAAATTAATTTGACATCTCGGCCTTTTGCCAAATAATAATTCCCCAAATATGAATGATTACAGATTAATCTTATCTGTTGTAATTAAATTTTTAATTAATGTTCAACTGCCGAGTTTGAAATTAAGGGATTATGATCATAGGTGTGTAGTGATTCAAATTGAAAATTGCACTGAGGGCATTAAGTTTTGTTTAGATTGCAATTAATAGATAAAATAGGTGTTTGTTGCAAGTTTTCTTAGCTATGAATCAAGATTGCAATGCAAAAGCTGACACGTTTCTCAGGTTTAAGCCGAAAAGTTGAACCTAATAGAATATTGGACAATGAATGTGCGATGACGGAATAATGAACATTAGAAAGTGATACAAATTGTGAATTCATTTGTAAAACTGAAAGGAATGTACATAACATCACTAATTATTTGATTTGGTGTGGCCATTTATGTTCAGACCGATGTCGCGTGGTCAAGGGAGGACCACGTGGCACTGGACACAACACGCACTATTAGAAAATTACCAAAAGACAGTAGTTTTAAGTTGTTTAGACTTTATTTCAGGTTGTCTAGTCTAGGGATTAGTTCATTTCCCATGCAAGAGATGTTTGGACACCCCTTCTAAGTCGAGCCACTGGTCCCAGCAGGCATTGACCGCTTGGCCAGTGAAGGTAAGAATCAGTGCCTGTTAGGGGACGCTTAGGTCCCGATGGATGGCAATGCCATCAGGTCTGACAGGTAGTTTTCGCACTCGAGCTCGCATGCAACCATTGACCAGCATGATCAAGCTCAGACTCTCGAACCAGGGCACTTCCTGTCTTGCCCTTGCTTTGTGTCCATTGGCTCTGCAAGGCGACAGCTCCATCTGGTGACAAAGAACTGCAAGGAGCTGTACGCCACTGTGCCCAGTGACCGCTGGGCAGCAGACGGACACACATTGCAGAGTTTTCTTGGTAAATTTGCTTGTCTCTAGTCGACACTACATTGCACATTTGATTTGCTGAAACGACATAGAGACGATGGACACGATTTCTCGTGAAATCTTGCCAACTGACGTCACGACATGATGTTACATCTTCACATGTTGACACTTATTGCAGTCACGAACCCACAGGAAAATGCTAGTTCAGGGTTTTCTAGGATACACAAAGATTTGTTGCAAGACTTCATTGAATTGTCCAGTCTTGAGTTTACACAGATCTAATGCTATGCAACAAGACTTTTAAATTAAATTATTTTTGGCTACTTTGTTATGATTTCCTATGGGCCACTAAAACCAGAAAA
>JAQIXU010000469.1:0-33081 GCA_034701245.1 Strigamia transsilvanica | reverse complement strand
ATTTTGCCTTGAAATTTCACATTTTTCCATGAAAATTCACATTTTTCTATGAAATTTGAAATTTTTCCATGAAATTTCAAACTTTTTCATGAAATTTCAAATCGTTTAATGAAATTTCCGAGGAAGTTTCAAACTTTTCTATGAAATTTTAAATATTTTCATGAAATTTCCCATTTTATCATGAAATTTCACATTTTGCCTTGAAATTTCACATTTTTCCATGAAAATTCACATTTTTCTATGAAATTTGAAATTTTTCCATGAAATTTTAAACTTTTTCATGAAATTTCAAATTGTTTAATGAAATTTCCGAGGAAGTTTCAAACTTTTCCATGAAATTTTAAATATTTTCATGAAATTTCACATTTTTCTATGAAAATTCACATTTTTCTATGAAATTTAAAATTTTTCCATGAAATTTAAAATTTTTTCATGAAATTTAAAATTGTTTAATGAAATTCCCGAGGAAGTATCAAACTTTTCCATGAAATTTTAAGTATTTTTATGAAATTTCACATTTAGCCTTGAAATTTCACATTTAGCCCTGAAATTTCACATTTAGCCTTGAAATTTCACATTTTCCCATAAAATTTCACATTTTTTCCATGAAATTTCACATTTTCCCATGAAATTTCACATATTTCCATGAAATTTCAAACTTTATAAACAAAAACTTTTAACTTCCGAATGAATATATTCCAGAAATTTAATTACCCAATAACATCCCTGCATTAGTGTTAAAAACAGCCATTCCTTACACTCACTGACCGAATTTTTAATCGCAGATGGAAGTGGACAGCAACTCGAGTAAATCCAACAGCACCACACCAACACCACCCGTGCTGGTAACATCGAGTGGATCCGCTCCGCCGCCACCTCTGCTCAAACCGGTCCAAACCTCCAATATCAACAGTAAACCACCACCTTTACAACAGAGTGCGAGGTGAACCAATTTCGCATAATCACAAACAAACATTACGACTTTAACCGTTGAAATTCGTTATTTTTAGAATACCCATAACTCGCACAACGCCGCAACAGCAGCCGCCGCCACTCATCCGACCAAACGCAGTCCCCATTATGGCTCCCAAGTCGCAGCCGCCTCAACTTACCAGCAGAAATTCTTGAATATTTATTTCCCTTTCAAATCTTTTATTTAGTTTAGTTCTTTTTATTATTTGTATAATTTAAAAATATTCGATTTCTTTTTATTACAAATCGCATTTTGAACTCCTTTTATTATTTTTCTCTTTTAACTCGACAAAAATTTATCTTTTGGCCATAATAAGTGTCCGGGGAGCGAAGATCGATGATCTAGAGATTGTTTCAAGTATAAAAATAACTAATAAGTTAGTTACTAATGGTTATATCACACACAAATTTCATACTATCACTAAATTAAGATTGAGCACATTTGAGGATTGTAAAAAAAATTATTAATTTAGTGCCAGTATAGAAGATTTAAATAAAAATGCCTTACAATTTGCAAAGAAAAAACAAACAAAACGAAAGAATGTCCATTTCTGTATGTAATTTATTTATTGCAATAAAGCATAAGCTTCTCACTTTTCACATCATCACGCCTCGAAGAAAAGTTAATCTGAAAGGTTGAAAAATTGAGAGCCATTTCCAGTTTATCTTTTGTTTCTTTTTTTTGTAGTATTATTTTTATTTTATTTATTTATTCAGGCTTCAATAAGCACCTTATTACAATTTAACAAGTCTACAAAACTTGGAACACATGCAAGAATCATTTTCACTACGTTTAAGTTGCCCAGGCGATATAATTCAACAAAAATTTAAAAAAAAAAACCTGTGGTGGATTTTTGGTACTAAAAAATCTCAACGAATAAAAAAAAAACAAAAGCGTACAAGTGTAAAAGCGTTTTAACATATAAATGGCGCGTAAAATGTGATTATTTGTTATTTTCAAGGTAAACTGTTTTCTATTTTGATTTCATTCATCCACTGAATAAAACTTGGAAGAGAAACGAAGCCCACAAAAAAGTGGATTTATAAATCACTAAAATCTAGAAAAATCTTGAAAATGCATGCAATCCAACGTTTTTTTTTAAAAACTAGAATAATAATTAATAACAAATCTCTTAAAATACATGAAAAACAATTTTTTGGGTTTGTATTTAATAATTTTTATAATTCCTTTTAATTGCAAACGATCGATTTATTCTTAATATTGTGGTTAAGACATTTTTTCTCTTTCTTTTCTAAAGGGACACAAACACAATGATTAAAAACAAAAATGATCCGAATTACATCACTAAGTAACATAATCAAAAAACAAAAAGATGCAATTAATTAACAGCTTTTTTCGTTTAGTATTAAATATGTGCACAAATAATTTGTATTTTTTTTTTATATTATATTTCAACTACTTTGTTTTCCCCATTGAATTACTTAATACTCCGAGCCCACAAAATTCTAGATTGGATTTGACTGAATAGGACATTAAAATGTGTTAAAAATCCCTCGAAATCACTGACAGAATTTAAATATATAATTGCCGGCATACATTTAAATCGACTAAAATTCAAGGCAAAAAGGCTACAGATACATTTTAAACACATCCGTCTCGATATTCGGTCAGTGACGCGAGGAAAATTTCAAGTTTCCTTGCATAGACTGCCAGGATTCGCCAGTATTGACTTTTTAACATTTAGAATTTTTCTCTGTTTAGGGAATGTTAACATATTTATATTATTAAGTGTTTACAAATAAAAAAGGTAACAAAAAACGTGTCCTGCTTGTTATTTTGCACAATAGAAATGTCTTAATGTAAGTGCCAGGTTCGATTATAACGAGAAATCAATTTTTTTTCCTATACACACTGCGATTTGTGAAACAAATGAAGCAAAAATCAAAATCAAAATAAAACAAAACAAATCACAAGCAGTGACTTATTAACACCATAAAAGGGCCTGGCAGGGGACAAATTAACCGCCTTTTCCTCAAATCAAAGGGCAGGCAGCGCGTGGCAGTGCTTTTTTTTTTTTTTTTAAACGTTCCACTTCGTATTTCCACAATAATTTCCATTTTAAAATCGCTCCAGATGATAACACACAATTACATGAATACAAAAAAAAACTGATATACTCAAATTTTACATAGTTTTTTTTTTTTTCTCTTTTCTTTTATAGAAATATTGTCATTTACTACATTAAAGTTAAACTCGCATCAAGCATACAATAGACAACATTTAAATTTTTAAATGTCCAGCAAAATACGTGGATTTTAAACAAATTAACGGGGTCGGGAGAAGAAATTAACCAGACAAGACATAGATTAAGACATTTTACAATGTTTTTTCTTTTTTGTGCTTATTTTTCCCAAAAATCTAACATTTTACACTTAAATTATTTATACTTTTTAACACTAGGCATCAAATTAGCCCCCAATATGACCGCTGAGAGTAAAATTTCAAGAATATTAATTTAATTAACTTTTTTTTTAAATTAAAGGTAAGTCAAAATATGGAGGACGTACTCCATGCGTGCCATTTATGAATCGATTGGCAAAAACTCCGATTCCTGCAATTAAATTGGACAAAAAACAAAATCACAATAAAAAAAAAATTTAGTTAGCAATTATGTGATGATGAACAAAGCCGAAATGTTTCTCTTCTTTTATTTCTTCTTCAGTGTAAAGAATCCTCGACGTTTATGCTCTTCCTTCTTTTCCGAATCCGCCTTGGCCGGAAGTGTTTGTGCTCGTGACGGTCCCGCTGATCCTTCGGTTTCGCCAGACGCAGCCGCCACTTTCTGAACCCACAAATTCATTTCCTCCTGCAAAAAAAATAAAAATATTTTCAACCGGAAATAATTGATATTAATAAATCGCTTACGTCATCCTTTGCTGCCAACAAAAACTCCGCACCGTTTGACAGTCTAAAACCAAACAAAACCATATAAACAATTTCTTTTTAAAACCAAAAAAACTCATTTATACTTTATTCTAAAAACGAATTTCCGTTTTGTGTGTGGTGCCACTTCGGCAGACCCTCCAGTCAACTCAAATCTCTCATTTCGTATGTAATTCTCGGGATCCTAATTTTAAAAAAAACATTAAATTTCCATTCATCAACAAATTTACCGCCTTAACTCACCTGTTTATAATGTTTCTGATCCTTATAAAAATATAGGGAATTTCCTTTCAATACACAATACAATTTATCCCATGACCTAAACACAAAAAAAATAATTCAATTAAAAAAAAAATCAACTCCAACCACACCCAAATCATTTACCGATGGGTCGCTTTTTTGTCTAACGATTCCCAATCATGTTTACGATGGAAAACCGCTTCAGTTGCCTCTTCGTCCCCACCACCACCTGGGCTGGGCCGTTCTACATTTAAAAAAATAAAACAAAATTAGAAAACAAATTTAAAAAAACCTAAAAAAAAAATACCACAAGAAAAAAAAAAAAAATATTTACACAATTTCACCTGAAACTCATCACCTTAAACCCTTTAATTCAATTCAATTCACCGCCCGTTAATTGTAATACCTGCAGCGCCAAAATCATCCTCATCCTCCGGTTGTTGCGACTTCCTTTTAGGCCAACGGAAACTTCGGAAAGGGGACTTGGATCGGGAACGGGATTTCTTGCGATCTTTGTCCGCTGCCGGGGCTGATTTCAAGCAGATTTTTTCACATTCAGCCAAGTGTATAACTACTTACTACTTAGTGAGGTGTTTGTTTTAGTCAAAACACGGATAAAACGATAAAAACAAACGTCCCATCCACAGGACAGTTGGAGAAAGTGATCGGAAAAATGATTATTCGTTTTAAAACGTGCAATAGAAACAGAAATAAAAGTTGTGGATGGAACCTACAAAAGAAAACTAAACACAAAACAAAAACATTACAAGACGAAATCATTCGCACAAAATGGAGGACTATTGAATCTACCCACCTTCTTCTACCATGCTTTTTTATTCTTTTATATTTCTATCACCGACCTGGAAAGCGATCTACTGACACGTACTCACCATTTTACATATTTACACCAAATTATCGTACTAAAAATGACAAAACACCACGAAAATAAAAGTACTGTTCACCATAGAGAAATTAGTTGATCCCAGACAGAAAAAAGGAAAAGAAAAGCAGAAAAAGAAACAAAATCACAAAAATTCACAGAATTTGTATGTAAAAATGTGTAGGAAACGAATATTTTTTTTTTGTTTAAACTAATTAACATAGAGAATTACTATAAAACAAAAGTAAATCGATTAATTTAAAAATAAAAATTGTTAGTAGGAACTGAGAAGGTTAAATTTACCCCGTCCCGAAGTATTTGTACATTGCGCATTCATTTTAATTTGCTCATACAACAAACATCCGCCATTGTTTTGATTCCCCAGCGACGAAATTCAAAATCAACGCTTTTAATGGCGTCGTTGAAATAATGCGCAAAGTCACACCCAAATTATTGAATTAATATTTAAATCAAACTATTCTAACGTCACCATTTTGGTTTTTTAGTGAACAGTACTTACTGCCAGGTGCAGATTTGGCATGGCGTTGACCTCGTTGATCGTCCTCTATAGAATTTATTTAATCAATTAAAATTTCCAACATTTTTGTTTCGTTATTTTTTTTTTAATAGAAAAAAACAAGAAGCGCCGTCACCAAAGCCATCATTATCACTAAAACTCAACGTCCCAAACCAAATGTTACCTTTTCTTAGTTGAACCGGTATTTCGGCACCATTTTGTGACGATGAACGGGAATAAACTAAGTGTAATTAAGGAAAAAAGAAAAAAAATATTGATAGTTCATGCAACATGCAACATGCAGGATTAATTTAAAAATTAATAAAATTATCATGCAATTTACATTAAACAAAATAAAAACTCATTAGACGTTCAAATTAGCCGCTAAACCACATTAGAACTCAATTCCCATCAACCTAAACCACTCAAACCACCAAAGGAGGGAAAATGGCCGCCGAAAAATCGAAAAACAAACCCAAAAACGCAACAACTTCATTGTACCTTCTTGTTCCGCATGTTCTCTGTCCCCGTTTAATGCGAGACCGGAAGGAGGTCGTGGCTCGCGTTCACCCCTAAAATCAAACAAAAAAATAAATAAATTTTTCCACACGTTTTAATTAGATTCTCTAGAAACAACCTCTCGGTGGGACTCTTGGCGGGCGATGCAGGTGGCGTTGCTTTGGCTATTTTAGCCGCTTCTTCGCGTCGCACTCGCTCCTCCTCCTCCTCTTGGCGTTTTCTCATCTCCTTCAATTCGTACTATTTCGAAACAAATTAAAAAATCGATATAAACAAAATCGTTTCAGATTAATCTAGCATCAGTTAGTTGATTAATCTTTTGGTGAAAAAACACACTCTCGAGATTGGAAACATGCAGTTATCGTCTAGGCCTATTTTCAATCTAGAAACAATTGTCAAATTGTTAGTTCCGTTCGGATGCAATCAAATCACCGGTTCTTCGACGAAAGCCGAAGGACGATACGGTTCGGCGTGGCGCATCCTTTCTGCACCTGAAACGTGTTCTTCTTGGAGCCTTAGCTCAAGCTTGAATTGCAAATTGGAGAAATGTAAGCGATGAATCAAAAATAAATTGAATTAAATTGAAAATGGTAAATAAAGAAGTGGATGAGGAGGTTGGGATTGTTTGATCGGTTAATTGGTTACCGTTGTTAATCGTTCGAGAGCAGCAAATCGTTCTTCCTGCGCTGTCGCTGATTTTTCGAAAGCTTCGTGTTTTTTGATGAGATTTTCCACCTCATCGATCGTATGCTGATTAAAAGAGAAGAAATTGTTTAAAATATAGTACTTATTGTAATTTTTTTTTATTTTAGATTTACTCCAAGTTCTTGACTTAGCAGATATGGTTCCTGCGCCACCAGCCAGGCCTCGGCAACTGCTGCGTCGCGGGCGAACTGGTAGACTTCGAGAACTGCACAACAAGGTGAAATTAACAATGTTTTCTCAAGGGTTGTTACCAAGGTTGCCAAAAATTTGTTCATCAATAAATGTAAATTATTTCATTTTTCCATCGAAAATTGCAAATTACTTCAAATTTTCAGTCAAAAAATGCTAATTATTTCTATTTTTCAGTATAAAATGCTAATTATTTCATTTTTGGCATCGAAAAATGTAAATTATTTCATTTTTCCATCGAAAAATGTAAATTATTTCATTTTTCCATAGGAAAAATTATTCTTGGCAACCCAAGATATTATTCGCAGATCAATTTACTAAGTTGGAGATGTTCCCATCTCTCGCCCCATCTGTGCAGCATGCCATTGCGTTGGTTGGTCAGCACCAACAATTTCTCCTTGATCTAAAACATCATAAAATTAATCAAACTCAAACACGCTTTAAACATTTCTCTTCAAAACTACCTCGTTGCTCGCATAATGGCTACGAGCGAGGAGCTCTTTGCCCAAATTGAAGCAGGCGGTGAAGTTGTCTTCACGGGCATCAATTTCGGCCTTAAGACTTTGATGGTTGTTCATCAGCAGTTCAACTCCAGACACATCCCTACAAAACAAATTAAATTTATTTATAAAATTCCATTTCTTTAAACCAACAAAACAACATCACCTGGGTTTTTCACTGGTATTCATCTGACGAATAATATCGTCCATCCACAACATAAGTGTTCGCACCATGTTGAAAAATTTACAAAGATCGCCGGTGTCGGCCAGCTTGAATCGGCGAGCATCGCACTTCTTCTGCAAGTTCTTCCACGCCGTCACTACTTCGCCTTCACGCCCAATGATCTCACGGGCCCTATCGCCAGCGTAAGCAGTTTGCAATTTTGCCGAGTCTTCCTGAATTTGCTGAACCTAAAAACCAAATTTTTGTTTAAAAAAATTCAAAATTTTCAAATTTTTTTTTCCTTTTTAACCTGTGATCCTAATGTCTGCAAATCATGCTCGAAGTTTGTATGTTTTCTTTGCAATGCGCTCACACTGCCCGCATCTCTACCCAATTCATCCGACAATGCATTTTGTTTTTCCTAGAAAATGTCGAAAAAGGATATAAGTAAATAGTTAAGAGTAATAGAAAGGAAATCATTACGAAAATTCTTCCCAAAACGTCCTTGCAATCGTGGAAGAATTTGTGCAATTCCCACGACGCAGCCAGCATTTGTTTCCTCGTGTCGATCAATTCTCCTAGATCTGCCCACGCTTCGTTCAATCCGTCTTTCCATTCGGCAATAGTAGCGGCGTCAGAATGACCTGCAGCGATCAGTTGATCGGCGATCTCGTTGACTGCTGATACACGTTCCGACCCGATAGTATGTGTATCGCTTGCAAACTGTTTAAATCGTTCACGTAACATCTATCAAGAAAAAATAAATAAATTTAACATTGCGTTATCGCACTGGCAGAGCCAGGGTGGCTGGAAGGTCAGAATAAAATTTAAATTCAAAAATTAATAATCTACTAAAAATTATTTAAAAAATTTAATTTTTGAAACAAAAATTCATATTTAGGCCCAAAAAAATTCATTTTTAGGCAAAAACAACCAATTTTTAGGCAAAAACAACCAATTTTTGACCAAAACATCCAATTTTTGAAGCAAAAATTCATTTTTAGGCAAAAAACATCCAATTTTTGACCATAACATCCAATTCTGGATTAAAAACATTTAATTTTTGTGAAAAATTTAACCAAAATAGCCACCCCCTTGTTTATATCCGATACTTTTAATATAACGCAAGTTTTGCTAGAAATTTTATGCAAAAATCACGCTAAATTAGCAATCCATCTTACAGAAACATGTTCGTAATCTTGGCCAAGTTCGTGAGAGCCCGCAACGACTTCACGTTCCGCAATCCACTGTTCAAGATCATCGACCTCGCGGTTGAGCATGAACAATTTCAGGGCTTCGTCCAATTTGCCTCTTCGTTCCAAGGCCAGATCCTTCAATCCGGCGTACAATTTATCCACTTGCGATTGTCGCACAGCTATTTGTTCGCTAAAATAGAAAATAAAAAATCTAAAAATTAAACAAAAATAATTTACTTATTTATTTATTAAACCAATACCCATCATGATGTCCATCCGAAATCAGTTCTTTCGCTGATTCTCCCAACTGTCGAACAACATCAGCGTAATCTTCAACCGCGTTTTCCAACACCTGGTGTTTCTTCATCATGTTCTGTGCACTGAATTCATCTTTGCCTCTGTCTTCCACCATCATGTACAGTTCTTGCTCGCTCATCCAAGCCTCGGCCTCTGAGGCATCGAAGTAATACTGTTTAAAAAAAAAAAAAATAAACATTTTCTTATTAAATTACACGAAAAAACCACTTTCACTAACTATTTAAGCCTCAACAACTTGCACTGTTCTCAAAATAAATGCAAGATTCATTTAAAAAGTGGCTATTTCAAGGCCGACACTCGATCCCCTATACGTCACTTCTTTTTTGTATTAAAAATCCACACACATTTACCCACAAATACAAAACCCACATTAGAAAATCAATATTTTTTCAAAGATTACTTAACAATTTTCATATTATCGACGTGAAAACTCGAAAACCGGGGCAAAAACTGAGGCCAATCCCCCCCCCGGAGTAAAGGCGGTGCTGAAAATGTACTTTCAACAATTTATTTACGGCGCACTTCTAAATTTAGACGCCCGACGTGCACAAGTGGTGGTCCCAATCTCAACTAGTCAAGGAAACAAATTCCTAAACATTTTTAAAATTTTTCTTTCTTACATAAATCTAAATTTTCCAAATTTTTAAACCAAAATCAACCACGAAAATAATTAAATTCGCGCTCACTTGTTGAGCACGTTCCGATTCCATTAATTTCTCCTTCCTCGTGTCCATGGCATCCTTCAGCTCCTGCCAGCGAGCGAGTAACATGTCGATCAAATCCTGGAATTCGCTCGAATCCACATGACCCTCGTCGATCAGTTTCCGCCCGTTGTCACAAATCAGATCGATGCGTGGTTCGTGATTATCAATTTCTGTACGCAGTGACTAAAAAACAAAAACAAACATAAAATCAAAACAAATTACTCAAAACACCCAAAATTTCAATCAATTTGTACTTGATTCTTCTTCTGCAGAAGCTGAACTCCATAGAGACTATTTCCACACTCCGTCGACGTGGCCAACGGCATTTTTTCCGCGATCCACAGCAGCTCGTCTTCGACATCGCGGCGGAATTGATAAGCCTCCTTCTTCTTTTCCAGTTGCGCCTTGCGCGCTTCGAGCGGCGCCTTCAGTTTCTCGAACCGGTCCTCGACGACCACTTTACGGGTCATGATTTCGTCGGTTTTCTCGGGTTCCATCCGCTGCAAAAAGTCGGCTTGCCCCTGCAATTCGACCACCTGTCTGGCTTTCGTTGACATTTGCGTTTCGATCTGGTGCTGTTTCTGCATCAACAGGGTGACACTGGTCAAATCTTGTCCCGTCTCGGAAGTTAGCACTTGACTTTCCAGTTCAGTAATCCAGCCATCTATGTCATCGCATGTCTGCTCATACAGCACTTGACGGTTGGCGTCGAACAATTGCTGTCCTTTTTCTTGAGTCGTAGTCTCCATTACTTCGAATTGATGAGTGATTTCACTCAATCGTGGCTCGATTACCGATTTGAATTCGGGTTTCTCATTCATCAATTGTCTGCCCGCCTGTAGAATTGAATGAAAATTAAATTACATTGAAATTAAATCAATATTTCGTCAATATACCTCATCAATCCTGTATAGCCGATCTTTATTTGATGCGATTTCAGCTTCGAATGCTTGATGACGAGTCCATTTGCTATGGATAGTTTTAGCACTTCGATAAGTGTCATCTTGAGCGATGATATTTTTTTCCTGAACCCATTCTCCGAGCTAGAAATATTTTTAAAAAATTTAATTTAATTTAACAAAAAAAGATTTTATTATTATTTTTTTACTTCGTCGCAATCTTGTAAAAATTGATGCAACTGCAATAAATCGCGCAGTTTGACGATTTGCTGGTTCGCTTTGTCGCGATTGGAGTTTCTCCTGTCGTGAATATTCTCCGCTTTCTTTTGAATTTTGTCGCCAGCAAAGTGACCGTCATCGCACAAACGCTGGGCAAGTTGAATGACGGCGTTGATTTTATCATCATTAGCCTCCATGGTGGTTAAGAACGCTTCGTGGCGTTTAATTAAGCTTTCAGCCTGCTCCAAATTGGTCTGTTTCATCAAAAACGATTCAAATAATTAGCAAAAAACCACTTGAAAACGCTCAAAACAAACTCACAGGAGTTTCATCCTTAGATAAGTGATGCTCTTGTTGGTTAAGCAGAACTTCAGCTTGTTTAGCGTCTCGTAAGAAGGTTTGTAAGTAAAGATTTTGAGACAACAGTTGTTGCCTATTCTCCCACATTTGATGCAATTCTTCCCAGCCATCTTTCAAAGCCCTCAAACGCTATCAAAATAAGAAAAATTAATACAAAGTAAACAAAAAATCATCATCGCTTAAGCGTACCTCTCTCAAAAACATGTACTGGGGGTCGGTTTGGTCTTGAGTGATGCGTTCCCCGTATTCCATCATCTTGTTGTAATCCTCGGTGTAATTATCGATTTCTTCCTTGATGGCTTGATGTTGATTGAGAAGTTTCTCGGCCTCGGCTAAACTAGAGGGGATATCTTCAGACGCGATGTCCGTCTGAGTTTTGGTCAGCCATGCTTGGAAATGATCCAAATCCCGCAGGAAGCGATGAAGATCTCCAGCTTCCTCCAATTTAGCGTCACGATCCTTAAGCTGAAATAAACAAAAATTTAAAAAATTTTAAATTTGAATTTTCTAGGGTTTTGTTCCCGGGAAACTGGCAAATATTGGTGGTCCCGAATACCAGGAATTTCAAAAATCGACATTTTAGACGAAAATTTGACATTTTAAACAAATATTCGACTATTTATAGACAAAAATCGTAATTGCAACATTTAAAATGTCATTTTTTGATCTAAAATGTCGATTTTTGGGCTAAAACATCAATTTATGGGCTAAATACTTCGAATTTTGGGCTAAAGAGGTTTTTTTATATTTAAAATTTTGATGTTTGGTTAAAAAAAAAGAGTCATTTTTTGGTCTAAAATGTCAATTTTTGGTTTTAAAATGTCAACCTTTCTATCTAAAAATGTAGATTTTTGATCTAAAACGTCGAATTTTGGTTAAAAACATTAGTACCGAGAGTACCGATTTCCCCGGGAGTACTCGACCCTTTTTGTATCCCGAGATCCGTAAAATCGAAAATGCCGAGACAAAAAAACCCCTAAAATTGTCAATAAAATCGCACCAATTGTGTAAGTTGATCCCAGACGGCCCGAATCTGCGTGATGCGTTGCCGAATAAGTGCCGCTTCTTCGGGATGTTCGTCCTGCATGCGTTCGGCTTCCTGTTCCAAAGCGTCCAATTTTGCTTGAATGGCGGCCAAATCGCGTTCCATTCCGCTCAGGCGTCGTTGCAAGGTCATCACACCGGTAAGATCGGTACCGAGCTCCTCGGTCGATTGTAAAAGTCGTGTCTTCTCCTCGATCCACGTGATTGTTTCGCGACATTCGATGTGGAATGTTTGCAAATTATGAGCGTTACCAAGCGCATCTTTCTTCTGCTCAGCTTGGTCGCGCAGTGTCGCCCACCTGAAATTAATTTTTGTTAAAAAACGATTTTTTTTTTTTAATACTTTAAATTCCAAACCTTTGATTAAGTTGTTCCTGTCTCGCGTGAATATCTTCCGAATTCGGATGTTCCACGTGCAAAAGCTGTCTCGCAAGTTGGTTAACGACAGCAACACGAGACGCATTAGCGTTCATTTCCTGTTCGAATCCTTCGTAACGATGTCTCATCACCTCCACATCTTCGATTTCCTTGCCGGGAATCATCGTCTGCAGCATCTTATCCTTCTCTTCGATCCACTGTTCAACTCCGTCGGCCTCGTTGAACAATTTATACAGCGACAACGCGTCGAGCAATCGCTGTTTACGCAGTTTCGCCAATTCCAGCAATTCTTTGTATCGTCTGTCGATACTCGCAATTCGTTCCAAAACGTCTGGCGCTTCCCGATCCTAATAAACCAAAAAAAACAAATAAATAAATGACAAATAAAACGAAAATAATCATCACTTGTTCGCCCAACGCCGCTGCCTGCTGATGCAACGCTTCGATCGTGCTCGAATAATTCTTCAATTCGTCAGTCACGTCCTTGTGTTTCTTCAACAACGATTGTACGTTTGCCTCGTCGCGTCCAACATCTTCGCTGGACACCAAACGCAACACATCGAGCATCCATGTGTCCACGTCGTCAGCATCAGCGAAAAACTGTAAAAAATAAATAAATTAATAAATTAAAAAATATTAAAAATTAATCTAAAATACTTGATGATAATCGACGGCCTCGAGAAGCCTTTTCTTGCGATAGGCAGCCAATTGCGTAAGATTCTGCCACATGTAAACGATTTCGTTCAACCGTTCTTGTATTTTATCCGAGCCGAAATGTCGCTGGTTAATCAGATCCTGACCGACTTGCAGAACGCCCTGCAACTGCTGTTCGTGGACCTGCAATTCATCCTCCATGGCCTTGTGTTTGCCGAGTAATAAATGGACGGTTGTGAGATCGTGTCCGATGTCGTTGGTGGACATAATCTGCTCCTTTTCTTTGATGTACGCTTCTTCCTCGGCCATGTCCCAGTAAAACTGCCACAGACGGCGCGAATCCTCCAAACGCGCGCGTCTTTCCACGGCCAACTGCACCAACTCGGCGTACGCAGTTTCCAACTGCTGCACTCGTTCAATCACGATCTCGGGATCGCACGGGCGGAAACCTAAAAACAACAAAATCAAATCAACAAATTCAAAATTTCCTCAAAAAACATTTAATTCTACCCTCGATCGGCGACTCGTCGATGAACCTCTGCGAATGTTGGACAACAGTCTTCACTCTCTCGCCTAAAACGTTGATATCAGCCTCAACTAGACTATGCTTCTGCAACAAGTCTTCCACCCCCATCAGGTGCTTGCCGTAGTCCTCGGACAACAGACGGACCTTTAGCTCTTCCATCGAATCCAAGATGTAAATCATTTCTTGGAAGTTTTGCTGGAGCTGCATAGACAGCTCAAGTCTCATTCTTCGAGCCCGCAAGAGCTCCAACAAGTAGTTCCACAAGCGAAGAACGTTGTCCTTTCTGCAATTTTTAAAATTCGATTTTTAGTTTTTTAAATTCGTTTTTTCGTCGTTCGGAGACGTTACCTCGCGGTAATTCGTTCGATATCGTGGTAGTTTTCGGCTTCCAGTTCCTGCGCTACGGCAACGACAGCTTGAACTCGTTCCTCGTACGCGTAGATGTCGGTTTCGATGGCCTCGTGCTTTTTAGTGGCGGCTTCCACCGACGCCAAATCGAATCCGAAGTTGTCTTGAGCCACAAGACGTTGGTTCTCGCTCAACCATGTCTCTCTCATGCCCGCTTTGCGGTCGAAACGATGCGCCAATTGCTCGAGTTTCTCTTGCCTGCAGATACAAATCAATAAACATCAATCAAATTGAGATTAAAAATCGAAATTAACCTGATAAGTTCTTCTCTCAGAGCAAGTTCGCGTTCGTGTTCGGCTTTTTCTAAATATTCCCACGCTTTGTTGATGTCCGAAATCATTTTGCCTTCTTTGGGGAAATAAGGCTTCTGATTATTAGCTCGCATTTTGCTTTGTAGTGTGAATAACAAAACTTCTAAATTCCCTTTCTCGACGAATCTGTCCAAGAAATTAACATCAATTAGCATATAAAAGTTTTAAAAAATAGCAGAATTTACTTCGGCGGTTTCTCCACGGTGCGGTAAGTATTAAATGCAGACAGCTGTTGTTGAACTCCGGTTAAGGAATTAGCAAATCGTCTGTCCGAGAGAGAAATGATGGTGTTTTCGATCCATCTGAGGAGATCTGAAGTGAGTTTTTCGTATTCTTGAATCATTCGGTCGTTTTCCATTGCATTTCCGACCACCTAAACGTACGAAAACAATTTTTACAACTTGTTTATCGCATTTTTTTGATTTTTTTTACTTTTCCAATTCGTTTTCCCTGCACAGATTCGGCCTTCATTTTCGAAAAGTAATGATAATAGGTGACGACGTAGGTGATAATCGATTTTTCATCCGGATTTTCCACAAACACGTCTTCAGCGTCGAGCAATTTTGTGAGTCCAAACTTTTGTTCAGCCACATTGAACGAATTGTTTAGGTTGTAAATGGCATTGGATTTAGATAATTTGTCGTATTGAATGAGATCGGGTCTGAAATTGCAACCAAAATGTCAATTTTCAATAAAAACAAATCAAATTAAATCGAACCGCGCATCAATTTACCTATGTTTGTGAATAATAGCATTAAATGCCAACCCATCTCGCCAACTAGTGGTGAAATTTCGAATATTCACGTTATTATAACCGGCAGTCTTCATCTGGCACCACAATAAAAGAGCATCTTTAGCGGATTTTGTTTCTTGATTATCGGTTTCCTCTATCGTAATGTCTTGAATCTAATTCAAAAAAAAATAAAAAAAATTAATTTTCCCCAAAAACACAATTTTCACGCCAAATAAAACCTGGAAACGCAGAATAATGGTCCAAATTAGTCCTAAAGTAAGACGTGAATTTCCATCCACAATGTCGTGAGAACCCATGTTTTCTAAATGAACACGTTGATCTTTAAGAAACTGCAAAGCCTTGTCCACATTCTCTAAACAATGAATGCGCATCTTTCCTTTCGTTGGACGTGGCTGTACAAAAATTTTTTAAAAAAATATTTATTTTAAAAAAAATTATTTTTTTTTGGATTTTTAATTCCATCTCACCAATCTCTCTCCAGAGAGAACCTCCAAAAGCTTTATAAGCATTTTCCCGTCTCTGAGGTCCGTGTACAAGTCTGTAATGCGGCATGATACTCGCACTAGATGTGAATTAACCCATTTGGTGAATGTTTTCTTCTGAACTGTTTCTCTTTCATCTAATAAAAAAAATATATAATAAAAAAAAAATTTAATCATCATTTAATATAGGGTTTTAAACCAATAATTTTAAGTGATTTATTAAATCACGTCCGTTCTAAGTGACACATAAATAAAAAGTTACGACACTTATCAATTCCATCAAAGCCCCAAATGTGGAAATTAAAAAAAGAAAAAATTTCTCAAACTATTTAAGATTTAACCTCTAATTAACGCCTTTTAATCAGTCATCGCTTCGGTTTTGCAATTTGATTTACGACTAATAAAATTTAAAAAATTTCGAAAAATAATAAATTTGGAAAAGAAAAAGAAAAAAAAAATTAAAAACTTCCTCAACGGATTTTGTTCCTATATTTAAAAGGCCTTGAGTTAAGAAAAGAAGTTGTGCTGTTTGAATAGCTCTTCGATAAAAGAAAATAATGTTTTAAAGTGGAAATGTTTTTTAAAATTTATTTTCAAATATCAAGAAAAGGGGTCTCCCGAGTCATATTTCATCGCCTTATGGCTTTTAAATGCGTAAAATAACGACAATCTTATGTAAGTTCTGCTTGCGGAATAAATGGGAAGATCAACCTAATAAAAATATATATATCTAAAAAAGAATTACTGAACACAATTGGAAAACCTTGATCTAAAAACCATTTCCTGATCTACCAACAAACACTTCTGTTTTGTATTTATTTACAATTGAGACATTTTTCCGAGTTCCCATTTCAATATTCAAATTTTTTCCACAACTTTCCATTCCATTTCGCAATTTCTCTAATATACCGAACCAATAAGATAAATAATGAGCCACTTATACAACTCTTGACATTTCCCTCTCTAATTTCTTTCCTCAAACGACAAAACCCTCATAAAATCCCCATTCCACCTGCATAAACAACTAACCCTAACGAGCGCAAACCACTATCACGCCCAAAACAACAATGGCGGCTTCGCACATCCAAAACCGTTACCTTGCAAAATTCGAATATGGCCCTCCATCTGTCAATCGAAATAGTAAAATCCTTAAGTAATTTTCAATACATAAATTTTTTTCGTAAAGAAAATTCACGTTATCAGTTGCGGTGTCCGGGTATTTTATTTTCCGCCGTACGATTCCGTTAGTCGCCGGGTTGTTAGTTGTTACCTAAACACATGCCACCTGCTACTAGAGCAATTTGTTCGTATTCATTTCATCCCTTCACGTGAAGGGAAAAAAGGCCTTCCTTTCTGTTAAACCAATTGAAAAAGGAAGAGCTTTAGTCATGTGATAATAAGTCGATTGACTTCCACTCTGAGTGTGACCTAAGGAAAGTCCTTTAGTGAGAAATCGCAACCCACAAAGATTATTTTTTCGTTTTTTTCTTCTTTCAATTGATTTTAAATTACTCATTTTGAGTAACTGGGATTTTTTTTTTATTATTACTATTTAATCGGAATCAAGTGGTTGATAAATAGGTATCTTTTGCAGGGTAAAGGTTGATGTTTTTACGACAGGTTTGGTAGATAGAGGAACTGAGACTGTGGCAGTGGTAGTCGGTTTTAATGAGTTCGAAAAGGATTTTTTTTTAAATTTAGAAATTGTGAATGTTCGTTTTGTAGTTTGGATTTGATGGTCACGACATTTTAGTTTTTGTGTTCGTTTTGACTTCCGGCTTTTTAGTATGTCGCGATATTTTATTGTTGTTTCTGCTTTAACGATTTGTGAAGATTTTATTTATGAAAGTTTAATACTTGAAACTGAACATTTGTTTCTACTATAATCATTTATTAACCAAAATTTAGTATTTTCTGATCAAAATTCGTCATTTTGTGATCAAAATTAGACATTTTCTAATCAAAATTCGTCATTTTCTGATCAAAATTCATCATTTTAAACCAACTTTCTTCATTTTATAAGCAAAACTCACTTTTTTATAACCAAAATCATCATTTTATAATCAAAATTCATCATTTTTAACCAAACTTCATCATTTCCAAACCAAAATTCATTTTCCCAGATCAAATTTCATCATTTTCTCACCAAAATTCACCAACCAAATTTTCATCACTTTTTAATAAAACCCCTCAAAAAAAATAATAAAAACTATCCAAATCCTGAACTTTTATTCTCAATCTTTCCTCCAACCAACAGGAAATTACCATACGACATTTCGCGTTATCACACAAAATCAAAAACAGGAAACTAATCACCCACCAAGTCCCCCCTTTTAAGAAAAAAACAAAACTAAAACAAAACAACTGGTGAAACCGCAGAAACGACTCCTCACTAATTTTTTTAAAAAAACAGGTATTTTCCATTTAAATTACTTTTTTCCACTTAAAAAAATCTTCCTTACTCAATAGCTCGTCCAATCTCACCTGATGATGTAATGAATAATCCCACACACGCAAGAAAAAGATTCAAGGTCCTAAAACCAGCCGAGCAACATTTACCCGATCCCTTTCTGGCATAACTGTTTACATATTAATGAGCCCCTTGTGTGATTGATAGGCGTGAAATCCCCGAACTAACTCAATCATCTGCTTCAATTATCCAAATTTTCATGCTAACACTTGTTTCACCTCCCCGACCAATTCACAAAAATCCAAACTTCGCTTTTTAATTCACCGTCACCGTACGGCGAACTTGTTTACACGATGCGCGCCCAACCACAAACATACTTGTCCTTTAATCCAATAAGCCTAACGTGAAAGTGTAAACATTCAAAACACCTCCTCAAAAAGGTTTAATATACATTATAAAACAGTTAAAAGAAAAAGAAAAATTTTTTTCGAGTGACGATGAAATTTTTATTTCCACCGGTGATGATCGCGATTTCATGCGGCGCGAGGCGCACTCGCCGCGGCAGCGCGAATCAACAATCACCGTCGCATCCAGTGCGTACTTTGATCACATTTTTAACACTTCTCTTATCGCGCGCTCGTTAAAATGAGCTCAGACCAGATAAAATAGTTTACATTTGAATGCCAACCTTGAAAAAACACTTTATCTTATGTTCAAATATCGAAATTACAAAATAGTCGAATATTTTGTCTAAAAAAAAAAAAAAAAAATTCTTAGTCTTTAAAGCTTAACAGCGCTTTCAGTGCAAATTAAAAATGGCTGTCAATGAACTACAAGAGCAGAACGAAAATAGCAGCATTTGAAAATTGTTCACATCCTGCGATTACGAGCGAATTAAATGCAAACAAAGGCGGAAGTGCAGAGTACACGTCTCAGTCTCACACGTCATCCGAGCTGCATTCGCGGTTGCGGAATGCTGTTTTGTCTCTATTTGTCAGAGTGGAGGATAGACAATGTTGCAATTCAAACGGGGTAGTCCATTTACTCGAGACCGGTCGACCGGAATCTTTTTTTTTTCCTTCTTTTTTTTTTCCAATTATTTTTCCCGTTCTATTAACTCCAACAACAGCGCTAACATTCACAAGGCCATTCCTCCAGCGAATAAAAGGTTCTCAGCTGTGTGGCACATTTGTGCAATTAACAGTTGATTTAAGATTGAACCCTTAAGTTTGAACACTCGTGGTGGTGTATCGTAGGTTTTGGCAACTAAATACCGATTAAATCCGTTAAAAGTGCTAAATTCGGGTGCGTTTGGGTGGTTGTTGCGTTTTTTAAAGGTGGAGTAAGAGTTTGGGCGATTAAGGAGGGTTTTTTTGGTGTTTTTCTGGTTGAAAATGAGTAGTTAGCAATTAAAAAAGTATATTCGTTTATTTAGAAATGTGTTTTTACACCTTAAAAATGTATTTTCGCTTAAAAAAAATGCATTTTTGCTTTTAAAAAATGCAGATTTGCTTTTAAAAAATGCAGTTTTGCTTTTAAAAAATGCAGTTTTGCTTTTAAAAAATGCATTTCTGCTTTTAAAAAATTCATTTCTGCTTTTAAAAAATGAATTTGCACCTAAAAATTACATTTTTGCTCGCCATAATGTATTTGTGGTCAAAAAAAATGTATTTTTGCTAATGAAAATGCATTTTTACACTTAAAAAATACAAATTCCTCAAAAAAAATATATTTTTGCTAATGGAAATGCATTACTGCACGTAAAGAAATACATTTTTACTTGTAAAAATGTCTTTTTGCTTATAAAAATGTACTTTTGCTTGAAAAAAATGTCTTTTTGCTCTAAGAAAAACGTCTTTCTACACTTAAAAAATGCATCTCTGTGCACAAAAAAATGCATTTCCAGCAAAACCAACTAATAACATCATTTACTCCCGATAAAAATCAAATTTTCCAATAATTAAAAAAAAATTCAATTTTCCTAAAAGCAAAAAAAAAAAATTATAAAACTTGACCCGGCTACTCTCCAAGCTGGCCCCGGCCCAAATCAAGCACAAAAAAATTATTTTCCAATAAAAATACATCTCAAACGAGTATAAAACCCATTCAAGCGTAAATTTTACCTGCTAATGCTTTAATCCTTGATCTTTCGAACAGTCGTGAGGAACTATTTCCTCCATCATAGTCATAATCGTCCACTATTTCTTGGGCACCGTCCCAACGGACTGTAATGTCTGTTGTCATGCTTGCACTCCGTGCCTAGACCCTATTTAAACAAATAATAAAATTAGTTTCTATCCAATAATTATTTTTTTTAAAAATTTTTTACAAAAAAATGATACGAAATAAAATCAAAGTTCACAATCAACAGACAGCCAATGAGAACCCCGCGACACAAGATACTTACAAAATGCGATCTGTGGGCCTATTCGATTCAAATAACAATTGAAGATGAGTACGCCCAACTAAATTACGACGATATTTACGCGATTTATGCGTTTAAATCTCCAGTTATTTTAGATACGACGCTTTAAAAAAACACTGGATCGGTCTGTGCTTCGACCACACCCCGAAAGTGTGACATCATCGCTATAAAATAAGCTGGCCTCCAGTGTGGTCAGAAGAATTCATTCGTTATTTAATGAGGCCATCACGAGTTTATTCATTCAAAACAAGAAAAATAAATTTTATTTTTCCAATTTTTTTTTTTTTAAGATTTAGAAAGAAAAAAATTTTTTTTTTTTTTTGGGTGGAAAAATTCAATTTTCAACACCAGATGATCGATTAAAAACAAAACGAAGCACCACAACGCTTTAATCTATTTCCAAGTTGAAAAAATTGCTCTCATTTTCCCGATTTTTCTGCCACCGCCCAAATCTAGATTTTGATTTTTACAATCGGCCTCGTTTTCGTGTCTTTTTAGGCCTGTTTCTCCTCGATATTTAATTTTTACGATCAATCATCGGCACTTAATCAAACACACTTTCCATATTATTCTCTCCAAGTACATTTACCAGCCAGTTTAGTTTCTCGGAACGATGTCACGCTCCGCTAAACACGAATACACAGACTTGCCCTTCGTCACTCTTTAGGCCTAACCATTAAAGCGCGTACTCTCGCACCCGAGTCAATAACACCGAGGCTCGCATAAAAAAAACATCTCACCTGCTAAATTTAAAGGGTCACCTGGAATAAAAATACACAGATAAATCCGGAAAATAAATTTAAAAATAAAAATCAAATTAACATTTCAAATGAAACCGTTATTTTTTCCCCGCACCATTTTTTTTCCCGTCCAAATTCAAAATTTCGAATTCAAATAACTTTAAACCTAAAATCCAAACTCGGTTCCAATTAAACCCACAAAAAATGTTAAAAACTCGTACAAATCCACTAAGAATCAGCTGTAAGGACCACACCTCAACAGATGGGTTAAGGAAGGAAACAAATTCATCTCCTACTCTCTCCAGGCCGCCAACCCAGCACTGCAGCTGGGTAGTGGGAGGAAATAGTAAGAGCGATGAAAACGGGGAGTGAAAGAGAACAGACTCCAGTCAAACCCAGAGCATGTAAAACCGAAAAATGGGGTCACCATCAAATCATACTAATAAATGGTTTACAGCAACCCATCCTGGCCCCATTTCACTTATTTCCAACCTCCTAAAATCTGACCAACACTGCACAAACTAAGTTTAGCCATTACTCATCATAATAAGATATTTAGATGGATGAAAATGGCTGTAAAATTCTTCCCAGCTACAATTTGTCATGTGGCTAAGTATAGCAGGAGGATGTGTGAGTAACATGCAGGGTAACAATGTGAAAAATTTAATTCTTTCTTTTACATTGGAAAATTTTAATTAAAAAAAATAATAAACTTGAGATATTATAAAAAAAATTAGGCCATACTTCATTTTAAAACAGATACATAATCCAATTAAATCCACTTGTCAACACCAACGCAATACCTAGTCTTTAATAGGCAACTTCCTATTGTCCACATCATTAAATTATTTCTTTTATCTTGCAACCTTTGACTTAAGTCTTATCTAATCATTTATGACCAATTCAAATAGCCCTCATCCTCAGGTATTTTTTGCTCATTAAAATTGCACCACCATTTTATGCAAACGTCGGAGGAGGATTTATCGTGTGGGGCCCTTCGCGCAGCCATTTTAGACAGGCCTGTTCCTAAACAGCGGTTCTCAAACTTTTGGAGCTGTGGAGCCCTCCAAAAGCATACGAATTTACACGGAGCCCAGTGGTTCCCTAATTATTGTGTGTTGCCAATCGGCAATGGTTTGTATCGAACGGTTATTTAATATCTTGAGTTACCCGTTAAGAGATTTTTTTTTAGATCATTAATTAAATAAGTCTCTAAACTTTCAAAGCAGTAAATTATTATAATTTCATTTTTAGGGGATTCAAAACTATAATTTTTTTTTAAAAGTTATGCGGAGCATACTTTGAGAATGACTGATCTACGGTGTTTTTCATTCATCATAATCCATTACCACCATTATAATTCATAATAAATACACACATTAATATTATTGTTTCGAACCAAAGATGTCTGTACTGTCAACTCTAATTATACCTATTAAATAAAAAGAGAAAAATTATACATATATAAATAATGAATTCAATTAATTAAAATAACAAATAATAAAAATAATTAGGGTTGTCAATCTAAATTTAAAAGTTTTAAAGGGTTTTCACCTGGCATTAAGCCAGTATGAAAAGCGAACAAAATACATAGGAACATTGACTTCAAAGTTCCAGTTGCAGTGTTGCATTTCATCCGGTGTCCACCTACTTTCATTTCCAACTCAAACCCACAGAGCACAATTTCCCACTACTCTCTTGATAAGTAATCACGATTAATGCTTAAATAGAATAATTTTTAAAAAATGCATTCGAATTGTTTCATTATTTTTAATCTATCACCTGCTTCCTGCTGGAGGAGATATTTCTTAAGACCTGAAATTAATTTCAGTCTTTTTCCTCCTATAAACATGTAGGTAGCTCTATTTATATCCTCGACTATGAAAAAATAAAGATATGCACACACAATAGTATGAACAAAATGCTTTTTTCTTCTTCTTTTCTATTTATAGTATTTAAAATTTCTACATCCTAGGTCACTAAATCTCCCTAGGTAGCCATCTCCACGGCCCCCACTTCAATTTCATTGACACTTTTTCATTTCCCATTTCCAAGGTTCTATTCTGGAAGTAGTCCACTACTAGTGTATTGCCTGTTGCCATGGAAACATGACCTCATCCAAGTCAGGCTTTATGCCCCCATACATGACTTCATCGTAAATTTATCACTTTTTTTTCCATGTTTGTGTACCAAAATGCATAAAATTTTCTACCTGTCGAGATATAAATCGGCACTTGATAGGCTGCATGCCAATCTCACTAAGTTTGAACTCTTTTTCCGATATTCTCCATCTCCGGCACCGATTTTTCAGACACCACACTGAGGCCCCACAAACATTTCGGGGCCCCGCTAATAACTTTTTCCCGAGGTACCGCAAAACCTCCAGCCCGCTGTTATTTTGCCTTTTTAAGATGGTGTACCTGTTAGTAGAGTACAATATTGTGACGCGTACCAGTAGGTCAATATTTTTGGGCAAACTAGTCGGATATGACGCAAAATATTGTTTTCGTTACTAATTAGTACTCACAAGAAATTCCGCCACTGAATTTACAGCAGTACCAGTAGCTCGTACCACAGTTAGGGAACGTCTGGTACTATGCCATCATAATGGTATAATTTAATTTTTTATTCCACCCTAATTACTATTTTCTATTTTAAACCATGAATAATAACAAGCATGAAAAACGAAAGAAAGAAAGGAAGGAAAAAAGATGAGGAAATGTAAAACAGAAACAAGTTTCAACATAATGCTAAGTCAATACCTCCACACTCCATTTCTGTTAAAGTTGCACTAAGGAAATCAAAACGGGTTTCTTATTACACCTCATCGTGACATAACCACACACCTATATGAATATTAACACTATCCAGCACATTCCCAGCCACTAAATACCACTAAATATCACCAATATTGCATTTTTTTTAGACCATTTGCCTATACCTTAAACCTCGCACATAGAAAAATATCAACCGTCGAGTTTTTCTCATCCAGCATTTAACCTGTAAAGTGACACGAACGGTTTAATGTTTTTTATTATTGTTGTTAAGATTTATCTTATAATTAAACCTATTTTTCGTTAGGTAGACGTGGGACACACCCGTGAGCTGGCAAAGGGACGGCGATTCGCCATTTAACTCGAGTCCATTCGAAGTGGGAGGGGAGGATTTGAGGATCGCGAAGCCGACGCCCGAAAGCCGATCGGTTTGCATCGGGCGATTCATTGTATTTACCTAATGCACGGTGTCCTACGACAGGCAGGCTAGAAGAGCTAATTTTCGTATCAACACACGTCGGGCTGCCTAAAGGGGGTGAAAACTCATCCGTTGCTTTCCTACCGAAGAGTGCGGACAGGGTGGGCCGCAGTCCGAGTTACGACTGATGAGGCGCAGAGTTCTGTCGCCGCATATAATTAGTCCCTCGTATGAAATGCTGTTTTGTTTGAATTCGACTGATTAGAATGGTTTATTTTGAATGGAAATTGTTGTTGGTGCGTTTGGGGTGGGGTTTGTGTTGTTTCGATGGGTGTTTGTTAGATTGGGAATTTGTTTATGTTTTCTTGCGGATGAATTTGATATAGACAATCGCGTCAGCGTGATGTAATAGCAGCATAGGATGCGAGCGCCGTCAGGTGCAGCCGACCTGGCTTTATCTTTTTATTTATTTTAATCTTTGCTCATTTAAAGCAAACTTTGCCACACAAACTTATCGCAAATATTTCTTAAAAATCTTTTTTTTATTTTCAGCAAAAATTCAATTTATTATTTTTCGTAAATAAAATATATGTGAAAAATTAACAGCGATTTACATTTAACAAATGCTGAATAAAATAAATTGATAAATTTCGCATCGAATTGTTATTTTTCATGATCATAGAGTCGACAAACCTAAAAATTATATACATACAACGTCACAAAAAGTTAAATTCATTGATAAAATTTATAGAAAAGTAACAAATTTTTACACATTCTTGATTTATCACTCTGCGAAATGAATTTAAAATACAATTTTAATGGACAGTTAATCGTTTCGACTGGTATTTTTCGCGGCAAAAGAAATGCACGACTTCGCCATTCGGGTACTGAATAAAGGCACTAAAAAAAAATCCAAACACAACGAATAAATCCAAATGTCAAACATTGAAGGATTTGGGGGAATTGTACCTGACATTAATCCGCTTTTTACATTCGAAACAAGTGTTTATATCAGTGATGATAATCTTTTGCGATTGATATCTTATTCTTTGCTCGTGCACCTAAACGAGAAATATGTTTTAGTGAGATTGTAACAGATTTGTTTACATGTTTTCTACTTGTAGTTGCTCCGCGTACGAAAGCGCTTTTATGACTTGGCAGTTGCGCACTGTGGCTACCTTTTCTTCTAGGACATTTTCTAGAAACCTTTGCAATTCTTTTAATGGAAGCGAGTTTGGCAAAAGTTCAATGGCCTGCAAACAAAATTGCATTAGAAAAACGAAACTATGCTTGTTTTAACGCGTTTCTCGAATTTTGGTCGCCATTTTACATCAAAACGAAACATTTTTGTGATGTTTTGCATCGTTTTTATGTAAATAGCGCGTGATTGTGACGTTTTGCATCGTATTTACGCTTGCAAATCGAGAGTAACGTTCTGTAACGTTGTAAAAACATTTACTTTCAAAGGATTTATTTTAGTTGAATAATCTTTCAGAAGCTGCAAAGCTATTGGCAGATTTGGTTTGGTGTTTTCTAGCCAGGGCGCCATTCCTTCTAATATATTTTTGGATGGAGAAATATACATTTTAAAAAGCGTTAAGTACACCTAGAAAATAAATTTTAAAAAATTGGTTAGGATTTCAAATTTGTTGGTTTTTTTTTTTGTTTTTTTACATCTTGGTTGTCCTTATTGTAGCATTTTCCACAATAATCGACAGCCAGTTCAAAATTTTCAAGAACTAGTGAATAAATCGCTAATGCCTGCTCGTGGCGACCGAGTTTCCCCAGCACGACAGCTCTTTCTTCAAACAAGCCTAAAAATATTTTAAAAAATAACAAAATTAGTGTAATTTTAATCGAAAATATGCGCTAAGAAACCCACAATCGTACGGAAAATGAACGAGAATGCTCTCAGGTACGTAAAAAGACGAAGAATTGAGTAAATTAATAAATTTTTCGCGTAAAACGCTCAGTTCCGATTTCGGTGCTTCGTCGTTTTCAACGTAATTTGCTGAAACAAAAACAAATAAAAACATTTTACACGATAGAACGTTTCCGGGGTTTAATTTACTCACGATTACGCGACATCGTTTTTAAAATTTTATCAAGATACTGCAATATGAGCGCGTTATGAAATATTGTAGAATCGTCATTGTACACTGAAATAACATATTCCTGAAACAAAACCCAAAAACAAAACGTATTAAAAATCAATTTTTACAAGTTTACAACCTATAAACATCACTCACTAAATACGGAATGAGAAAACTCGTGTCGAAAGCCTGAAGGAACTTAAAAACCTCATCTCTCGGTAGCGATTCGACTTCCTGAATATCATCAGCAAAAATACTCAATCCTTTGTCGGGTGCTTCTTTCAAAACCCATTGAGCGTAGCGTAAAATCAAAGATAAATGGTCTCTACCTACGTCAACAGATTCTTAATAGTTTGGAAATCATGATCATGTCAAATAGGGTTGCACCAAATACCAGAAAAAAACAAATAACTGAATATTCGGCCAAATTATCCGAATAATAAAAAGTAATTTTTTCAGTAAAAAAAATATTTTTACATTGATCAAAGCAATTTTTATGTTGAAAACAGCAATTTATACATTGAAAAAAGCTAATTCTATAATGAAAAAAGTAATTTTTATGTTGGAAATGTAATTTTTACGTTAAAAATGCAATTTTTACGTTGTAAATGCAATTTTTACGTTGTAAATGCAATTTTTACGTTAGAAATGCAATTTTTACGTTAGAAATGCAATTTTTACGTTAGTAATGCAATTTTTACGTTAGAAATGCAATTTTTACGTTAGAAATGCAATTTTTACGTTAGAAATGCAATTTTTACGTTAGAAATGAATTATTAACGTTAAATATTTTTATGTAAAAATTCAATTTCTACGTGACAAATACACTTTTTACCTGAAATTTTCAATTTTTTCAATTTGTTTGGCCAAACAGGCCAAATACCCGAATACAAACCAAATATTCAGTGCAACCCTAACGTCAAATTAATTAAATAAAACCTAGATGTTGTAGATATTTGATAATTTCATCGTAGCCCTTTAAAGGAGAATCTTCTTTGACCGCCTGTCGTTGTAGCAGTTCCAGAGCCTTTCCGTGCATCGACTTGCATCGGTAAAGAATAATTAAATCGTTGTATTTCTGATGTTGTTTCAATGCCCGTTCGGTTTCTTCCACGTGACAATTATTATCTGGCAACCGGAGCAGGGAACTTACAAGAGCATCGTTGGTCTAACGTGAATAGAAACGAGGAATTAGAACAAAATGTGGCTGACAAATGGAGTTCGGGCACCTTTAAGTAGCATTTAACTAATGTTGTGTCGATTATTTGGTGTAGTTTGGTCTTGGATGGCACGGTTGCGTTTCCTTCAACTAAGGGCGCGTATTCCGGTGAAGATTTGTTTAAATGTTTCGTTAGACTGTGTCGGACTTGAATTAGATATGCAATCAAAGCCATTAGACCGTTTTCTAAGTGAGTTCCGGTAAGTTCGGGCAGTTTTCCGGGATATTCCAATTGATTTCTGTAATCTTTAGGTAAGAGGTCGGGAAATAAGCCGATTACGTGTGAGGCATCTGTAATATTAAATGGAAAAATTGGTTTTATTAATAATTTGTAAATTAAGACTTTTTTTTTAGGGTTTCTTTTTTTCCGGCTTCTTCGACTTCCAGGTTCTTGGGACAAAAAAGTCCGGCACTCCTGGGAAATCAGGACTCTCAGAATGAGTTCAAAAATCGACGTTTTTAGACCAAAAATCGACGGTTTTAGACCAAAAATCGACGTTTTTAGAACAAAAACCGACGTTCTTAGACCAAAAATCAACGTTCTTAAACAAAAAGTTGACGTTCTACAGCAAAAATTGACATTTTCGACCAAAAATCGACGATGTAGACGAATGTAACGTCGCAATGGCCTAAATACATCGAATTTTAAGGTAAAAACGTTGATTTTTGTGGTAAAAACGTTGATTTTTGGGGTAAAAACGTTGATTTTTGGTCTAAAATGTCGATTTTCAATCCTAAATGTCAATTTTTAATCAAAATTATCAATTTTTCGTCACGGCTGGTACCGTCGGTACAGTTTTTTATTTTTGAAATTCCTGCCAATCGGGCCCACCAATATTCGGCCGGATTCCCGAGAACAAAACCGTCATTTCATACCTGTTTCTAATGATAAAAATATCTCTAAGGATTCGTCGAATTTAAACTTGCAAAACAATTCAAAAGCCTGTTTGTTCTGAATATATTGCTGCAATCTCTTCTTTTCTTCATCTCCATCATTCGTTAAATTCTTAAAAAAAAATAAAATTTTTATTTTTTCCAATTTTTAAAATTTCGATTTCCTTACAATTAATTGCAACGCGAGCTCGAAATGCTTGAGCTCAATCAACTGACTGATCTGTTGACTGACCGGGGTCAAAACCAAACACCAAATGTTACAACACGAAGCTACAAACAAACGTCCGCCTCTAAAATCGAAAACAAACGAAAATCAACCACAAATAAATCCATTTAAATCGCGTAATCTTACGAGCGACAGGCTTTTACGAATTTCGGCTTGTTCAGCTTGATATCTTGGATTTGTATACGGGGATTTATAGTTCTCACTTCCACCTGATTGGACACAATGCCTACTAAATACGGAGCATCGTATTCTGAATTCAAAAAAGAAATTACAACAAAGTACTAATAATCGTCATCCGGGTAACCAAACCTAAATTAATTAATGATTCTGACCACGTGACCCAGTCCTTGTGGATAGGATTGCCTTCTAAATCCAGAAAAACAGTTTTGTTATCCTTGAAAAGCGCGAGGCGATCACTCTTTAACCGAATAACATTCGTTTCCGACGACGGATTCGTCGATAAAAGACCAGTTTGAACACCTGACAACTTGAAATAAATAAAAATACATGTTAACGAGTCATCAGAAGTGTATTTTAATAAACTATTACTTTTATTAAGTAATATTCTTGCTTTAAACCAACGCAAACCGCTTCCGAACACCAGGCGATAGCTCTGGGAACATCAGGAACAGAAAATTCAGTCTGAAATTAATAAGAATTCAATTAAATTCAATTAAACTCTTTTTTTTATATTTAAAACCGTACTGATAAATCTTCAAACATCCTTTTTTTCCAATAGAAAAACTGTTTTAATAAATAAATACAAAAATTAAAAAAATGTAAAATTGTATCTTAAATATATTCTCACAACTAAACGGCGTTTAACAGCAACACACATTCGTAATATGCAGCTTTCTTCCCCAGTTGACGATGTTTTTTTCTGTAAATTATAGAAATTAAAATTCTCTTCAATTTAGCAACAAAACTCGATGTGAAATTAGTACAACTTGATTGTCCAGAGCGAACAGTACCGCGCCTCTGGTCTTTTCCAGCGTAAAAAGCAAAGGAAAATTAAAAACCGTCATATCGTGAATATTTATTACATTATCTGCAATAAATAAAAATTATTACGACAAAATATAAAAAGGATTCAACACTTTTCTACCTGATAAACAAATGAGGATTTGGTATTCCGTCACCGCTTCCAATTGCAAAATCGGCCGTTTTGAAAAATATTTATTAGAACGAGCTAGTGTCACCTCAAATTTTTCATCGCCTGAAAATATCACCGCTAAATATTTGATTTCACGTTTAGTAACCTTTACAAACCTTTATTTCCGGGCAAAATATTGTACATTAACAAGTGGCCTTGTTTGGTACCAATTAGTAGATTATCGTCTGAAAATTTGAATTTAAAAATAAGTAAATATATTTTTGGTTTAAAAAATATTGATTGGGTTTACCACAAGTGGTGATGCATTCAATTACCAATGGTAATTTTTCTATAATCGGTATGGCTTCGTACGCATCGTGCATTTTGACAATTTACTTTCCTTTCATCAATAATCACGATCTCTCTCGATTGTTATCACATGACAGGCTTCGCCCCGATCGCCCACTAGAAGAAATTAGAAAATTATCAATTTTATCAGAAACGTGAATCATTGGCCAAGTAAAGGACGCGCAATACCAAAACCAGACGATTAAAACGCACAATTTTTAAATTTTCAGAATAAATTATAGGTAAACATAAAAAGTGTTTCTTTTTCACATTACCCAGTTCCGGTATATCGAAAATATGGTCGAACTGCCCGAAAGGAAATGCACAGTAATTAAAAAAAAAAACTAAAAATCTCTCAATTCTTTCTTTAAATTAAATGTTTATTAGCATTTTTTTAGAACTTATTTTAAACTTTATTATAAACATTTCAATTTTTTAAAAATAAAATCTCAATTCCACCTTTTCCATTCCGTTTCCACTTCCTGTTTGACGCCATTACTGTTTGCCTTTGCGATGGCCGAAGTGAGTAAAAAATCAATCAATTCAAACTCCAAACCCAAACTTACACCCAAATTTTAATTTCCACAGCAACCAACAATGTCCTACGAGGTTCTCCCAGAACGTCAGACAAAAATAGCCAACATAATAAGCAGCATCGAAAACGAATACGACACCCTCCATTCATACAGCCGCCCAGCGGCCGAAGAAGGACACGTTTATTGCATGTGTCGCAGCTCGGACACCTCTCGTTTCATGATCTGTTGCGACCAGTGCAACGAATGGTACCACGGCGACTGCGTCGACATCACTGAATCCCAAGCGGCCGACATCAGTCAATATTTCTGCGACTTATGCCGCGGTTTGGACCCGTCCTTAAAGATCCGCTACGAAAAGAAAAAAGAAAAACACAGCAGCAAAAAAGACTACGACAACCTGAGCAATTCCCGTAAATCGTCGCGCCGCTGCGGCGAATGCATCTCCTGCTACCGCACCGAGGACTGCGGCCGGTGCGACTTCTGCAAGGACATGCGCAAATTCGGCGGCCCGAACAAAATCCGCCAGAAATGCCGACAACGTCAGTGCCAGAACTTCGGCCTCATCATCGGCCGCATCAAACTCAAACACCACAAGCGACGCTCGTCGTGCGACTCCGAGGAATTCGAGTACGACGAGCTCGAAGTGCTCAAGGAGATCCAAGATGGCGGCGGGTACGAACCGCCGAAAAAACGCACCAAACCGCACAAAAAGAGCCCGAGCAAGAAAAGCAAAGTGAAAACGCAGACGCAACGGCGCTCGCACCGACCGGACCACCGCAAGGAGAGCGGCAAGACGAAACACGGCGGCAAAAGCAAAGAAGAGACCGGACCGGTCCAATGTTACGGTCCTGGGTGCAAATTCGTCGCGCGATCCGGGTCGAAATACTGCGGCGACGAGTGCGGCATCAAGTTGGCGACGAATCGCATCTTCGAGATCCTCCCGCAGAGGATCCAGCAGTGGAACACGAGTCCCTGCGTCGCCGAGGAGAAGAACAAACAGACGCTCGAAGTGATCCGCCGACAGCAAGTGGAGGCGCGCGAGAAGCTGCGCGAACTCGATTCGCGGCACGTGAAACTGGACGAACTGATCGAAAAGGGGAAGAACACGCCGATCATCGACCAGGACACGAACGAAGGCGAAGAGGAGAACGAACTGAACGTGTATTGCGTCACGTGCGGTCACGAGATCATGGCGAAAGTGGCGTTACGTCATTTCGAGAAGTGTTTCAACAAGTACGAGAGCCAGTCTTCGTTCGGATCGGTTTTCAAGACGCGCATCGAAGGGAACAACATGTTTTGCGATTTTTACAGCCCGCAACAGCGGACGTATTGCAAGCGGTTGCGCGTGCTGTGTCCGGAGCACTCGAAGGAGCCGAAGATCCCGGATGATGAGGTGTGCGGGTGCACGCTGATGAATAAGGCGCTGGAACCGATGGATAGTTATTGTCCGGTTCCGAAGAAGAAGTGTTATCGGCATTATTGTTGGGAGAAACTGCGGAGGGCGGAGATTGATATGGAGCGGGTGCGCGAGTGGCTGCGGTTGGATGATTTGTTTGAGCAGGAGAGGACTATTCGGACGGCGATGGCGAATCGTGCGGGGGTTTTGGGGTTGATGTTGCACTCGTCGGTGGATCATGCAACGCTTATGGCTGTTGCTAATGCGCCTGCGCCACAGAGTATTCAGAATTCGGTTTTAGTTTCGAAATTAACTAAATAGGTTTTATTATTTATTTGTTTTTTTGTTTTTTTTGTAATTTTTTTGGCTTTGTAATTAAATTTATTAGTAAATTTTAGTATAGTTGTGAATTCACAACCGTGGTGGGATGTGTTAAGTATTGAAATTACTCATAGGTGAGCATTTTGCCAAATTACAGTGGAACCTCGCATAACGAGCACCTCATATAACAAGTAATTCGCATAACGAGCAATGTAAAATGTAAAAAAATGACTCGCTTAACGAGCGACGTTTCGCATAGCAAGTGACATTCTATTCCCCTAATAGGGGGAGTGCCCCTGTTTCGCTTAACGAGTGTTTCGCATTAAGAGTAAGACTCCGGAACGA
>JAQIXU010000468.1:0-33157 GCA_034701245.1 Strigamia transsilvanica | reverse complement strand
CATTCAATTTTGCAATGTTTCATGCAATATTATAATTATTTCATTCAATTTTGCAGTTTTTCATTCAATTTTGCAATTACTTCTCAATTTTGCAATTATTTCACTCAATTTTGTAGTTTTTCATTCAATTTTGCAATTACTTCTCAATTTTGCATTCAATTTTGCAATGTTTCATGCAATATTATAATTATTTCATTCAATTTTGCAGTTTTTCATTCAATTTTGCAATTACTTCTCAATTTTGCAATTATTTCACTCAATTTTGCACACATTTCACCTAACTTTGCCACTTTACATAAAATTCTGCAATTTCTCATGAAATCTCCAAAAACAAACCGATAATCCTTTTTTTCCCATTTCACTTTCGTTTTCCACTACCCCAAACTTCATTTCCATCCCCCCATCCCCAAAACCAACTCACCCCAATCCCACCAACCAAAACCACAAAACAAACCAACCCCCAATTCTCCCCAAAAGCGACAAAAATCACAAAAACCAAACCACCATTTTCCACCCACAACTCGTGCAATCCAACCTACCGCTGCGGTGCAGTGCTGGGAGCTTGGCTGCCAATTTGCGGTGCACTAAAAGTGAAAAAAACAACAAAAATGACAAAAACGTTAAAAGCGAACCAACACAACCGACACCAAACAACCCCCCACACATCCCCCGACCAGAAAAACACACAATCCGAACCTACAAGCGTTTTAAAAGCCAAATAATCAAATTTTCCTTCCATTTTCCAGCCGTTTTTGTTACCTGCAGTCAGCTGCTCTGTTAGGCAGCGCGGCATGGCGGAGCTGAGACCCACAGTCGGCGCCATGACCGGCACAGGGGCCACATGGGACTCGCAACTAACAGCGCACCTATTTGTTTCGTCTGTTCCGCTGCAAATTTCGTCTTAAATAAAGCAGACAGTCGCCATCACTCCCAAACCAAAGCAAAAAAAAAGAAATAAATAATCGATTCGGACGAAATCGCGCATGGGCGTTGAAAACATCATTTTTTGTGACGTCACGCTAGCGATGGCCGCCATTGAGGATAGACGCGCGCTCATTGGTCGGTTGTTTAATTTATGTGGTGGAATGTTGCTATGGGGACGAGGAGGGCTGTGATTGGTCGGAGAAGCGCGCGATTTTCAAATTTGGGTTTTGTTTTGGTTTTTTCTTACCGAGCTGCGATGCCGGACGGTTGGAGTTCTTGAACGAAGATGCCGAGTTCGCCCTCGTCTTCGGAATGGAGTCCGACCACACTAAAACCGAGATGACTGCCTTCGGGTTTGTATAATTGGATTGTGTGAGTGTCGCGGCCTTTTGTGGCTTGTTCGACGGCGCGTTGGAACTCCAGTGTGTAGGGGTATGTGGAGATTGTTGTTGGTGTGTAATTGGGGGGATAGACCCCGGATGTTGCCTTGAAATCAATCAAATAAATAAAAGAAATTAGAAATTCATTTGGAAATGGAGAAATTGATTTTTTGGGGGTTTTTTGGTCGATTTTTTGGTGTTTTAAGTGGAGAAATGAATTAATTGTGGAATTAAATCGTCGAATGTGGATTAGAAATGTTGTTAAGGGTTTTCGGAATGAGATGAGAAGAGAAATTGTTGTCGTGGAATTTAATTTGGAATTTTTGGTAATTGTTTTTAGGTTTGGAGAATTAGAAATGGTTTTGCATTTTTCTCGATTTTTTTTCGAATAAAGATTTTTAAATGAATGTTTTGGCTCTGGCGGTTGTGATTTTTCGAAAAAATGATTAAATGGGCGTCGAAAAATTGAAAATGTTCGAAAAATAATCAAAATAAATGTCTATGAATTCGAATTTTTCGAAAAATAGCCAAAATATATGGCTAGGAATTCAAAATGTCGGAAAAATAACCAAAATAACTTCATAAAGATTTACATTTTTGAAAAATAACCAAAACAAACGTTTAAAAATCCAAAGTTTTCCGAAAAACAACCAAAACAACTTCATAAGATTTACATTTTACGAAAAATAACCAAAATAAGTGGCTGAAAATTGAAAAAAATTCGAAAAATAACCAAAACAATTTCATAAAGATATACATTTTTCGAAAAATAACCAAAATAAGTAGCTGAAAATTGAAAAAAATTCGAAAAATAACCAAAACAATTTCATAAAGATTTACATTTTTCGAAAAACAACCAAAACAACTTGATAAAGATTTAAATTTTTCGAAAAATATCCAAAACAAATGTCTAAAAATCCAAAGTTTTCCGAAAAACAACCAAAACAACTTCATAAACATTTACATTTTTCGAAAAACAACCAAAACAACTTCATAAACATTTAGATTTTTCGTAAAATAACCAAAACAAACGTCTAAAAATCCAAATTTTTCCGAAAAATAACCAAAAAAATGTCTAAAAATCCAAATTTTTCCGAAAAATAACCAAAAAAACGTCTAAAAATCCAAATTTTTCCGAAAAATAACCCAAAAAAACGTCTAAAAATCCAAATTTTTCCGAAAAATAACCAAAACAAACATCTAAAAATCCAAATATTTTCAAAAAACAATCAAAAAAACGTCTAAAAATCCAAATTTTTCCGAAAAACAACCAAAACAAATCCACAAAAATCCACATTCTTCCAAAAAAACACAAAACAATCCCACAAAAACCAAAAAAACCACCAAATCCTCATCGCCAACTCTCCACACTTCGCTGTACCTGCACATCAACCTCCGTGACCCGTTTCTCAACACTCGATACAGGTGTGGCGACTCGATCAAACTCGTAATTCTGCTCGGAATCAAACGACTCCTGGAATGTAGTCGACGACGAATCCGTCGGCAAATTCAGTATCAACTGCCCCGTGTTACTAATATCGAAATCGACCGGCAAAATCGACGGATGCTGATGAATCTGTCGCCGCAGTTCGTGCAACGAATCCTGAATCGTCAAGATATTCCTGAACACGGGACTCTCCAACAAACTGATCAACTGGCTCAAATCTTCACTGACAGGCTGAATACTGTCCGCGGCTCGAAGCTGACGCTGAATTCGCTCCAGCAACGACAGCGCTTGCCGGGTATCTAAAAATTTCGACCGAAAAAATCAAAAATTCAACCAAAATCAACCAAAAATCAATTTTTTTTTCATTTTACCCGAACTTATTGACATTTTGTGGGTTCGCAGTCACGGTACGCTGTCTAGGGACACTGAAACGAGAGAAAATCGTTAGAAATTGGATAAATATCGATTAATTTGTGAATTTTTGTGGATTTTTTTGCCATTTTTTTATGCGCGGTTTGAGAGTTGGCAAGAAAAATGGCTGCAAAGTTTCGGGTTTACCTTCAATTCATGTTGTGTGGGTTGATTTGGGTCGTTTGAGTTGGTTTTTAGCTGCGGTTGAAATTAAATGGGCTTGTTAAAGCAAAATAAATTAAACATTTCCACTCATGGACACCGAGACCTCGTAGACAGGACTGCAGAACACGGCAGTGAATGATATTAGTCGATTAGTCGATTTGTATCGGGGCGTATCGATTAATTTCAAGTTTTTGTTTTTGTTTTTTTTTGTTTTTTGGGTTGGGAAATTGTTTTTAGTTGATGGGTTAATTGTTTTTAGTGTGTGGTTTGTGGTTTTTGGGGGGTTTGGTTGGGTGGTTTGGATCGTTTTTGATTTTGATGCTTTTATTCGATATATATCGATTAAAATTTCGATATTTATTTTTTTTTAAAGTTCTTTCAATGTTTGTTTTGTATTAATTTTATTAATAAAAATTTTATTTACACAAATTCGTGGATTTTAAAATACTTTTTACGATATTTCTCTCCGACGCGACATTTAACACTTATGACGTCGCAGAACCGAGCTAAAAATGGCCGCCATCATAACCCAAAACAACAACAACACATCGTTTACATGAGTAAAAACTAGAATAAAAAATGCGCTATCTCTCGATCGTAACGTTCAATATATTAACAACACTATTTATCTTCGTGCGATCAGAATTTGATGTCGATTGCAACAACTTACTCATGGGACAGTATCCTTCCAATTGACATTTCTAGTGTTTGTTTACCTAATAAATCTTAACCAAACCAACAGATATTATTGCAATTTGCCAACAATAGACAAATCAACCCAACAGCCAATTGGCTGTACCAAAGAAAACAAAGCCAAAGGTGCAATGAATATAATAAAAATTAAAAAAATGAAAATTAATTGATGTTTTGTTTGTTTTTCAGTAAAATGTACAGTTTCTGAAGGTCTAGTGTGTAAAGGAACGTCAGAAAATACGACATTTGAGAGGGAAATCGCGTGCAAATATACGTGGGTTGGTGGATAATTGATTTGGTTGATTTTTAGAATTTGGTTTGTGTTTTAGGAATGGTTATAGCTTCGAATTGGCTCTCATGTTTTCGGTTTTTTTGGGTATGTTTGGAGTGGATAGGTTTTATTTAGGTTATCCAGCGATTGGTAAGTTGAATTGTGGTTGGAGAATGATGTGTTTATTGTGTGTTTGTGAATTGATAGGTCTGCTCAAGTTGAGTACGTTAGGTTTTATGTTTCTGGGGCAGTTGGTTGATATTATTCTCATAGCGTTGCAGGTAATTGTGGTAGAATGATGTTGGTAGAATCTCGCAGATGGATTCAATTTTTAAACAAAAAATTCAATTTTTAAGCAAAAAATTCAATTTTTAAGCACAAAAATCTCAATTTTTAAAACAAAAAATTCAATTTTTTGCGAGCTTTTACCAGCAATTCTAAAATCCATTAAATTATTTCGTTTGGCATAATCCCTTGAATGGTACAATTTCAGATCGTAGGCCCGGCGGACGGCAGCGAATACGTGGTCAGTTATTACGGCTCCACGATCGAAGTGTTAAAATTAGACAACGAAACAGTTAAAATGTCGAGCAGCGTGTGGAGTTAGTTTTTGATTACAGAAATGATTCCAAACAAACAATTCACAGTTACTTTTCATATTTATTTCTCTTTTTTCACCTCCTTTGACATGTAATTCGCTCTGTAAAACTTAACAAACATGTAAATAAACAGAAATCCTTGAGGATAGATGTACAGCAAAAAGATCTTTGGAAAGCCACATTCAAAAAACAATGGCAATGTCATGTGCACCAAGCCAACAACAAATTGGATCTGAAAAAAAAAAACACTATGAGCACAAATTGCTGACAATTGTTGCATTTTCTTGTTGCTTTCTTACAATTTGCAAAGATGTCACATACTTCTTCCACCACAAGTATTTCTTCCATTTAGGTCCCAGGGATGACAATGTGTAGTAAGTATACATGAGGGTATGGATAAATGTGTTCAACACCCCTGCGAATGTAACGTGACCACCTGGTATGAAGCGAACAGCCGGCCAAATGTTCAGCGGTGTCATTGTGTGATGATAGACATGCAGACCACTTACATGGGTGAATTTTTTCCTCAATATGAAAAAGATCTACAATAAAAGAATTTTAATGTGAATTTAGGTCCAGAACTAGAGTTTTATGCACAAAACTGCACTTTTTAGGTCCAGGAAATGGGATTTTATGCACAAAACTACTTTTCGTGTACTTTTGATGCCAAAATTTGACGTCTTCGGATGTAAAACCGTGTCTGGTTAATAACTTCTAAACCCGGTGATGTCACAAAAAATCAATGAGTTTTTGCGCATTGAAAATGCTCATTCTAGAGCTCAGGCTTGAGCCAGCAAGGGACGATTTTTATGGCCACGGCTGTACTGCGTACACTACGCCAATCCCTCAGCTGAGAGAATTATCGAATGCTTGTACGACGCGGCACTAAGATTTGGGTTCCCACGAAAAATAATTTCTGACAATGGTCCACAGTTCATATAAGAAATTCGTAGTCTTTGACATTCCCATGTTTACGCTTTTAAGTGCAGTTAAGCCATTTCCTTCTTTGATAAACTTACCGTGTCAACCCAGTCGATGTACTTCGACAGATAATAGTAATACACATGGTTAACAATCTGGAATTACAAGAAATTCATCAATGATTTCCATATCCTTTGGAAGATCCACTTGTGAAGTGTAATTAGAACTACTTTTTATTTACATTTATCATTTCTGGTGTATCAGCCTTATCTACTGGTTCACATAGGAAGCTGTATCCTCTTCCCCAAGCTAAATTCCAACACTGGAAAGAAACAATTGACATAAATAGGAAAGATGCACCAAAATGTGTAACTTACTTGGAAATGAATGTAGGCATTGACAAATATCATGAGAAAGTTGTACACTGCTATGAGTTTCTTTATTTTGTAGGGTTCTCTGTTTTTCATATGCCAGGGCCCAATAACTAGTGAAAAGATGGCATAACAGGCACATAGACATACAGTGGGCATAGGGCTGTCCATAAGGAAGTAACCATCCACTCTCCTGTCTGTAATCCAAAAAATGAAATTAAAAATGAAACAAAGGAATTGGTTTGCTGGCAACTCTTACCTCTCTGTTCCCATATGTATTGCATCTTGTTTGTGACATTTTCATTGAATATATCACTGAAGTTCATTGCTGCAGTGTGATTTTTACAACTACACTTACCTGCCTGGTGCCAACTACTTAAATACCTATTTGCTTCAATTCTGGGATCCAAAAAATACAAGGAAATGTTTCACAAGATGTTGTTCCCTTTCTTTTGTGATGCCAGATGCTTTTTGTTAGTCTGCCTAGCAAAGATTGTATCAAATGTTAATTGAATTCTTCATTCAGCTGATTTATTGCAGTTGGAATTTTCCACCACACACGTAGCAAGGAATTTCCAATCTAGATGTCAATTTCTGTTCCAGAGACTGTGTATAGAAATTATTTTTCTCTGCTTTGTGTTGTGCTTCAATGAATCAATAAAATGATTGCAATAAAATTTCTCTGAGAAAGAAACCTACAATTTGCTTTGTCTTCGGTTATCGCATTTAGTGGTAAAACCACGCCTAATGACCATTCACGCTGTTCATTCATCTTTTGCCACTAATTTTTTGGAAAGTTGAATATAAAAAGGTGTAGAAAACTTTACTAGCAGACATTCTGCTTTTGGGGTCATGATGTATGTACTTCGGATACTTTTTATACCATGGCGCGCAAAGCAAGGAACGGCGTATAAACTAAATGTGTTGGTAAACACAGATAAATGATGCATAATTTATTTATTTCATACTTTTGGCCTTCTAAAATACAGATAGAATTAGCTGCAGTTGATAAATATTGTAGTTTATGGCTTTCAGTTTATGCGGTATATCTTCGGCTTTACGCAGTATAACTTTGGCCCTTTAATAATGGACAATGAATTTCTGCAGCAATACAATATCAATACAATTCATTGGAATAGAAAGTCATGTAACCTATTTTCACTTCAAAGTGCTTTTGTTTGTTGTTCAGATTGCATCAACTAAAGTAAATTTACAATTTTCATACAAAATGTATCAGACAGAATTACAATTCATAACCTAATATATTTAATATGGGAACAAGGAAATTATCCTATGAACTAAGCCCTTTGTTTTGTACATTATTTTCATTTTCATTTTGATTGAAGACTATCAGAGATGTTTTAAGAAACATCTAGATTCCACCTGTAAAATTGCCAAAACGACAAAAACAATGTACCGGTTGCTGGGAACAACTGATTTATTTCACTCCAAGAACTACACTTATATTCCAAGTGATACGTAGTGTGACAACAAAAAGGGACTTCACCTAGAAAACCAGACAGTTTGTGTTTACACATCACCCATGCATACCAAACACAAAACCAATGTTATTGAAAAAGTCACTACTTTTACTTCCATTAATTATCTTTTTTTGAATCTTTTGGATTTTTAGTCTTGTAGCCATAAGACTGTCTGTAAAAATTTGCAAATAGAAAAAGGAAAAGGATTCCTTGAGGAAACATGTAGTATAAAAATGTCTTGGGAATGCCACAACTTGGCAGTAAAAGTGGAAGGAGATAAATCAATCCAAATACAAATTGGAACTACAATAAAAGAGGAGAAATGCATGTAAGGTTTCATCATAAGTGACTATTTGTTGTTTAAATTACTGTACAATTTGTAAGCGTGTTATATATGTTTTCCACCATAGATACTTCTGGTATTTCGGACCCAGTGCTGACAATGCGTAGTAACTGTGCATAAAAACATGAATCACAGTATTGATCAGTCCCGGAAAAGTCACGTGGCCTCCTGTAAAATAGACAAAAATTTGAGAACATTTTGATTGCATAATAGGATTGTATGGGTCTTCATTTACATTAAAAATCTTAACTACATTTAATATTGGTCAGTGGTCTTTATTTGCATGGTTGCTTAGGGCAGGGCCGGCCGGGCAATAAGCGGAGCCCAACACGTGACCGAAACACACAGCCGGTTCCGGCTTGGCCAATTCCGGTTACGCATCTCCACCTGGTGGCATGGAGTTGCCAAGATGGCCGACAATGTGCTAGTGACCAAATTATTAACACCCATGTCCCCCGCTAGTTTGGATAATCGATGCTCTACTGTAATAAAATATTTAATTCGGATTACCTGGTAAAAAGCGAGCTACAGGCCACGTGTTCAAAGGCATACACGTGTGATGATAGATGTGCAAGAAACTCACGTGATTGAATTTCTTTCTCATTATGAAAAACAACTAGAAATAAAAGTGCATTTACCAGTGTTTAATAACACTCAACAACAAGAACTTACTGTATCAAACCAGTCAAGAAATTTTGTAATTAAATAGTAATAAGTCAGTCTTGAAATCTGAATCAGAAGGACAACTTTTTAGAAGGATCATTAAGATAAACTTTTTTTTAAAAATCAACTACCATCAAAGCTTGAGGATCATTTGATGTATCAACTGGTTCACACATTAACTTGTAATTACTCCAGCCATTCCTCCAACCCTAGAAAGAAATATTAAATAGAACATCAATTTATCCATTGTGCCTGAGATGAAGATAGACTGGGAGTCTTTGTCTGCGCCCGGTATCTTGATGCCAAAATCAAACTACATTTTACAAAATGTATTCTCAAGTACATTGTGAAACTTCATTCAGTTTTAAATACATTATAATATATTGTAATATAATTGGAATTTAATTTTTTTAACCATAAGTACAAAGAAAAAGAATTTTATGTTTGAATTTGGCACGGACTGGGTTTTTAATATTATATTCAATTACTTGAATGTGAAGGTAAGCATTGATGGCAATCATGAGAATGTTGAAAATTAATATCAGTGGTTTGATATTATAAGCCTTTCGGTTTTGCATCCATTTCGGTCCCAAATAAAGCGAAAACAACACATAGAGAGAACAAGGTACTAGTATAACCACAGGACTGCTCAAAAGAAAATAACCATCCATTCTCTTATCTAATATGTAGTCAATATTATTAGGCACCGGGTGATTAAGTATAAATTACAATTGGTTCACCATACCTCTTTGGTCCCATATATATTCATACCCTATTGATACTTTGTGCAGAAAGGATGAATTTGTTGATTCCATTTTGCAAATTGACAATTATCGATACATAGTTTCAAACCAAATGAGTTGGATGACTAAATTAGAATGTTCCAAACGTGTTTAGTTAAGCCACATGTGTTTTATTATTACCAGATGAGCTCAATGAACAAAATAAAATGTTCCACATATGTACAATGCTTATCATTGAAAACAATCTTATTGTGTTGTTGAGATATTGCAAAACAACATAAATCAAAGAGTTGCAAAATAAACATTTGAAATTCAAATTAAATATTCAAATTACAAAATTTATTATTCATAAAATACACGAGTGTACAGTATATATAAATGCTTAATTCAATCCTTGGTGATTAGTTCTGTTTGTGTCTATAAGCTTTTCTGTAAAAGTTGCCAAACAAAGCACACATGATGAGCACTTGTGGGAAATAAAAGTAAATTGATTTCCTGGGAAAACCACAGTCTTTCCACATGCTGTAGATGAAATGTAGACCAATCAAGACAAATTGCACCTAAAATGTAGAAATGTGTTAGTTTCCATTAGTGATTCCATCCATTGGACTAGCGCCACCAGCTTTGTGCAATACATTGGGATTATCCTACCAAGAATAAAACAATAGCCATATTGTTGACTTCCATAGTCTGGAACTGAATGTACTGCCCAGACTAGATAAGACTAGATAATAATTGAAGACAGTAGAATATTTGAATTTCCTACCATTCATTATTTGTTATGTTAGCTTATAGCTCAATAATAATATTGAATGCTGAATTTTTGGGCCAAAGTAACATGATTTGGCATCCATAGACAAAGTCCAAAAAATGTCATGGAAAATTAATTTAGGCTTGCTTTAAATTTTGTCAGCCTAATATTGCCTACTATGTTTAGGCTAATGCACCAAGCAGCAAATAACCACATCTCCAGGCATGCATACTTGATCAACAGGAAACAGGAAATGCACAATCCAGGAGATGTTCTCAACCATTATAAAAATGGCTGCACTAACAATGCAACAATTTGGAATGATGTTTTTCATTCCAATCATAAGTTTATTAATAATCAACTGTTAAGAAAACTTGATTGTATTCTGCAGTCAGATTTTTAATTTTTTGTTGGATAGCTCCCGCTGTCAAAGGTATCCATTCGCATGCAAATCAACTTCCATTTTCTGATAAACAACACGATTTTGTTTGACCTTTCTCAAATCATCAATGTTCTCCCACCACAACTGAATTAAAACAATAATCTCACTGCCTTTTCACCTTTCTTTCGTCCCTTTCCCCTTTGGAACACGTTGATTCAAACTGCCATTTTATTTTTCAAATTTCGACTGATGTGCGCAATGAATTATGGGAAGGCTCTAGGCTAGCTTCAGCGGTTATCCAGTTCAAACAACTAGATTGGAATTATCTAGCTTAAACATTTTTAAACTAGATAATTTTGGGCTAGATGCATTCGCACTAGGAACAAAAACTAGATCATGATGTTAGGCTAGCCTGAAAGCTGTAGATATCTTAGAACATCCTGCTCATTTTCAATAAAATATTCCCAATGTTGTGCACAGAGGTTGAACATACAATTTGCATGATTGTGAGGTATTTTTTCCACCAAAGAAATTTTTGCCATTTTGGACCAAGGGCTGACATAGTATAGTAACTATGCATAATCACATGGACAAAAGTGTTGACTATCCCAAGAAAAGTAGTATGCCCACCTATAAAAGATAATTTTTTGGTTACAATTTCTATGTCAATCAATCACACTGTAATCACCTGGCAGGAAGCGAACTATTGGCCAAATGTTCAATGGCATGCAGCAATGATGATACACATGTAAAACACTTACATGTTTAAATTTTTTCCTCATTATAAACAGAAGCTGGAAATTGTTAAAGAAACATCAAAATTAATGCTATGGGCCAATATTGTAATTGTGAGTGCTCACTGTGTCAATCCAGTCGATCAACTTAGTCAAAAAGTATACATGCACCAGTCTTGTAAGCTAAATGGAAAAAAATGAATTCATATTTCTAAATTAACTGAATTATTATTACAAATAGCAAATACTCAAGTATAACATACAAACAAGGCTTCAGCAGTGTCTGAAGTATCAACCGGTTCACACATCCACTTGTATTTTGACCATCCATACCTCCAGCCCTATGAAATACCACAAATTATTCCTTCTCTAATTTCCTCTAAACTAATTATACTTACTTGTGTGAGAATATAAGCATTGGTTACTATCATTATGACATTGAAAATTATAACTAGTGGTTTCACATTGTATGGTTTTCTATCCTTCATAAACCATGGGCCAATTTTAAGTGAAAATAATGTATAGACACAACACAGCAATATAACATAAAGAGGACTGCTCATCAGGAAATAGCCATCAACCCTCCTATCTAAATATGTTGAAGAACAAACAAAAATGATTAGTTTTGGGCCCAACTAGTTTTAGACCAACTTCTACTATCTTCTTTGTTACCTCTAAGCTCCCAAATATCATCATAGTAGTTTGCAAATGAAAATGAAACATTTTTCAAGTATGTTTCCATGTCTGTTAAGCAGTGACTTGTGAATGTATTTAAACAGTTGTGCTGCTTTTGTGAGGCAGTTATCATTTGTAGAAATCTTTATCTAGATAATTTCTTCCAATTCCTTCCCTGAATTAACATTCATGAATCTAAATAGACCACAACCACTCTGGGGTTTTCCACTAAGTTATTTGGAAAATGCATAGAATTCTAGATCAAGAATGGGTTACAATCAATCTTCATTCCAGTTATCTACTCATAGTCAATAGTGTTTTGTGTGTGGATCTAAGCAGGCTGAGTAATTGGAACAGGATGTTGTCATAGGGAAAAGTGTAATATTTAAATGCTGTACAGTGTAAAGTGAGATTTTATACACAAAAGTTTAGTAAGTATCAGTGGGTCAGAGGAGACGACACATAGCGATAGCGGAAACCAAGGTTGGACAATGATGTTCAAAATCTACAACCAGGGACCAGGCCACAATTCAGAGCGTTACGGTATGATAATAAACTTTATTTCAGGTTAAATTTGTAGTCATTAGTTATTTATAAAATTAGTTAGTCTAAACTGAAAATGTCTGCCGCTTAAAACTCCAGCTTAAGTTTCAAGCTGGCTTCTCTGCGATACACAAGAGCGCCTCAACTAATGGCTTCCACCAACAGCTTTAAGCTTTGATAGGCAGATGCACTGGCAATCAGATGTTCAAAAGTCTGTGCACGCGCCCTCTATACAAATAGTAGCAAACTAAAAAAAGAAACGGCGCTTTTACTAATGGACCTGGAAATTGACGCTAAACCAGTAATGCCAAAAGGGTATATTTTACCCTTCGCATCGAAGAGTTATTAAAATCATTAAAATCACTTTATTATTACCACAAAGAAAGTTGAATCAAAGTCGTTCTATCGTTTGGTCGGATGGTTGGAGAAAGATTTGTACGAAATTCAATTTTAACCCAATTTATTTATTCTAATCAACTGTAATCCTAACTGAAACTATGTTCCGCTGTGTGGAACGCAGTCCAAGGAACCTTTTACAATATATCAACTAAAAATCATGGCAAACGAATCAAGTACTACTCACGGTTTCAAATTTATTGCAATTCAACTATTTCTAGTTCACAATTTCACTTAAAAAGGCCATTTCACTATTGCACAAATGTTCCTGTTTTTCTTCCAGATTGCTCAGCACGGATTTGAATTGGGCGCGTCTTGCGCGTCGGCTGCATTCGAGCAGGCTTTTGCGCGGCGTCTGTTCGATCATGGTCCTTCGCACCGTGGCATCAGCAACAATAAGTTGGGTGGCTGCATTGTCATCCAAAGCCAATAATGTTCTGTGGACAGAGTCCACTGAGCGACAAGTCAAACGTCCTTCCACAGTGGTTTCTGAGTGTGGAGTGCTGAAGAGTGTGTGAAAAGGATTAGGTTGTAGGTTTTATAGGTGCCCTGACTCACAATCCCAGAATGCACCTTTGATTTTACAAAGGGGCCCTCCGGATTGGATCAATCTCCCTATGTTCCCTCACTGTGACCAATGTCCTTCAACTATCTCTTGCGCCATCTGGCGGTTTGTGGTCAAAACTGGAGTTTGAAATTGTTTTTGTGGATGGCTTTCCTACACCTCAAAATGCACATTGAGATAGATGTTTTTTATGAGATAGTTTGTTTTACTGCTTCGATAAAGTTGAAGACTTAGACTAGCATATGTTTGTGATTGACTGAGATCACTTGATCATTTCCTTTGTATCAGCACACAGGCAAAGCAGCCAGCCAATGAGAATTAGTGGATCATATTGGCTAATAGTTTCAATTATTAATTTAGCTATGACTATTATTTCCCATGTCAGAAAAATAAACCCACTCTCTTCAAACAAACATGTTTTATTTTATATTAAAATCAAAGAACAACAAACATTCTGCCAGATTAAAATTGTTTTCTCAAGATACCAAGAATTCTTAACACAGTGAACATCCTACAGACTGGACAGCCCTATAGATACAAACCCTCAGATCAAATCCCAATTGACTTTCTAGTCTGTATAATGACATCTTCAAGACTGGATGCTTTCAGCAAGCGGTAGTTTTCGGGTAGCGCGATAGTATCCGGTCTAGAAGTGGTTCATTGCATTTCCAATTTCTTCATTCAGCATGTTTTTTCAACTCATTGACCCCTACTAACTGTCTTCTCTTATATGTTTTCACATAGAAATTGGTGAATAAGACTAGAAATATGAATCCTTGAGGAAAATAGTAATATAATATTGCTAGAGGAAAACCACAGTCGCAAAACAGGACAAGGCCCAAGTGAAATATGCCAACAATAAACTGCAGCTAAAGCAAATTCACAAATTAATTTTAGGCAATTGTATTGAAAAGTTGTAATTGGATAGTACCAATTGAATGACTGTGATGTATCTCTTCCACCATAAATATTTCTGCCATTGCGGTCCTAGCGCGGCTAATGCATAATAAGTATACATTGCAACGTGGACAAATGTGTTGAGAAGTCCACCAAATGTGATGTGACCACCTGATTAGAAGATAAGTACACATTATAAAATGGAATAAAACCACATTCAAATGTTTGTTTTCACCGGGTATAAACCGAACGATGATCCAAGTGTTTATCGGCATAATACTGTGATGGTATAAATGAAGAAATGTTAAGTGGGTAAATTTCTTACGCAAGACAAAAAAGATCTACAAAACAACCAAATTGTAATCACGATACTATCTGGAAACACGCTACTATCATACTGTGTCAAACCAGTCCAGAAATTTAGTCAAATAGTAGGCATAGACAAAGTTGATGGACTGTATAAGGAAAAAAATGTTAAGCTTCTCTGCAACACAGTGAATGGCAGTTGCATGATTAAATACAAATTTTACAGCTTACCACATAAGCATGAAAACTGTTGGAAGTGTCGAGCGGTTCACAGATCCACTTGTATTTTGACCATCCGTACATCCAAGCCTATAAAATAAACATTTGGTAACTTGGCATACAATTCTCTTTAGTCCACTGTACACATATGAAAATTAAAGCATTGGCTGCAACCATGATGATATTATATGTGATGATAAATGGTTTCATGTTGTATGGTTTTCTAGTTTTCATCATCCGTGGACCGATGTAAAGTGAAAACAAGATATAGAAACAACACAACATTACGACAAGGAGAGGACTGTTCATTGTGTAATATTCATCCAGTCTTATATCTACATGTTAGCAAATTTACATTAGCAATTTAACATAGTAGTGTGGTCAAGATGTGATGTTTTACCTCTTTGATTCCAAATATCTTGATAAAAAGCAGAAATAGAGACATTTTTGAAAATTGTTTCCATATTTGTCTTTGCTGCAGTTGATTCTGTGATCAGTGTAAGCTAAATCCAACAGATATGTGTGTGGTGGTAACTATTTTCACTTATTAAAGAAAGAACACTACCAAGACAATGAATGTTTATGGTCATCTGATTTTGCCAGATTGCAAACCATCTGTAGACTGTATTGTAAAGATGGTTTATATGCTGCCCACAATATGATGAGCATAAACATTCATTGTTTTCTTTCAGTTAATTTCAATTCATGGAAAATTCCTCAAGATAATTGCAGATTACTGAAGTTGGTCTTGCCAGAACCAGTTGCTTATCAGATGGAGAGCTTATACCAATACAAGTAGGAACAATTCGTTTTGCTCAGTTTTGCTCAATTATACACCGTAACAAGTATACATGAGGACTGGAACAGATGAGTTGAGAAGTCCAGCAAATGTGATGTTGGCAGGATTGCGACCCTAAATGGAACCATGTCTGCGATTTCACCTCGGGTGCAGGACCCACTCCGGAGTTGCGCCAATTGTCAGGGTCACTGAGAATATCAGGAACATTAAAAACTCGGTAAATGTAAAGAAATGTGACGTCAAATAATAGATTTACTCTGTTGAGTTCAGTTCAGTCAGTGGCAAGTAATGGCAATATTGATCCTTCAGGAGAAGTAAAATCAATCAGGATGTATTGCGCAGTAAGGGACGTCGTAGTAGGTGCGTTCAATAACTCATTTCAACCAGTTGAAACCTAAAAGTGTTCCACCGGTTTGCACTCAAAAGTAATATCAAAAACTAATTAATTTTTCTTTCAAATTTCTAATCTAAAAGCAATGAAATTTTAATCACTTTGTCTCCTGTAATAAGAAATGCTCCCTCTCCCTGCCTTGTTATTGACATTTCTAGCGCACTTATTTCTAGTGTGACCGTGTTTCTTGTTCTCCCAGAACACCCGGTGGACACGCAGCTTGATTCTAGTGGCTCTACTAAAGGTAAGCAAAAGATCCTGGACCAGAAAGTATTATTTTAAGAATACATTCCGCAAAGACAGTCAGGGCCTTTTATCCATTCGGCCGAATAGGCACCTATTAGGGCCTCCGAACCTTTTAGGGCCTACAATACCGGTATATCAATTATCAGGCAAAGATGAGAAACAACTTTGATATCAAATACTGCTTAACCTCAGTGTTCTAACAGGAACAAGTGACCAGATGGGGAAATGTTTAGCACTTGTAACTGTTCAGAAAACTTTTAGTAGAGCGTGGGTAGCTTACATAGTAGTCCGACTCAATCCTAGACTTTTGGTCTCTTTTTAGCCCTGATTTCTAAAGATTTCGATATTTACTATAGATTTTAATTCCACAAAACTACCGCCAATGCAGTACGCCAAAGTGTTTACCGACAAGCAATTTCCGCGAATATTATACCGCCAAAATCAAATCCGCCAAACTTTTACCGCCAAATTTTTTACATCCAAACATTAATCTTGAAACGGCCCTAGATGGCTACCACAACTCAGCTCTCTTCTCCCTCTCTCCCTGCACCATACCATACGTGGCCAAGTAGTGGATCACAGTGGATTTTTCGAAACTTGAATATTTGTAATTACTATGTCTATCCAACGTTTATCCAGGACTGTATAATTATTAAACAGTCCCATTAACAATTTTATTTTACGTTGGAGATCTCACAAAAGCCAACATAGTTCAGCCTCAGCAACAAAGATGTTGCGATAGTGGTCTGTGTGGTTTTTTAGAAAAAAATTGAAGTTTAAAAAAAAGACGTTTACTCATTTCAAAGCAAAAATTAAAAAAACAGATGATAATGATACAAGAATGAAATAATACACAGGTGATGATGATACAAGAATGGAATAATACACAGGTGATGATGATTCAAGAATGAAATAACTACAAGACAACACGAGAAGTATTTTGGTACCATTTGTATGTCAAGAACATCCTTCACTTGCCTTCAACTAGGTGTTCTGAGCTTATCCCTATTCTCAAAGCAAATGCAAAATTCCAAAAAAAAAAAAAATTTGAGTCTAAAAAATACAATTTTTGAATTTAGCATAATGTGATATGACTGTGTTTAAAACTAAGATGCAAAATTACAAGTATATCTTTCAATCCAAAAATGTATTTTTAGGCCCAAAAATGGACTTACTTTTTAGTTCAAAAATCTTCTTTTACATCAAAAGTTGGCTCGTTTACTTCTGTTAATGAGGTGGGTAATGTACAGCTTTTTAGACCAGCTACGAGTCGCGAGAGATATTTTCAATCAGTGGAAGCTAATGGCAACATCAATTCTACTTATCTTTCAACTTCATGTTCGTGATGACATAATGAATGCTCACCCTCCATAACTTGCCTTTGTGACCAGCGACCATTTGGAGTGAATCAATCATGCCGGGACCCAGAGCCGTACTGTGGCCAAAATAATCATCTAACAGCTTAAGAACCGACCTGTGTTGTTGCCAAAATATCATTTAAAAGGCATAAACAACTTTTATTACACTGGTCAACATGGCGTATGCCTCCTGCTTTGAGGGATGCCATGTTTACATACAAAAATAACAAAAGTTGACAACAGGTGGCAACAAAATCAGCAAGAACTAAGGAATCAGATTCGGTCCGCACAAACGAAACATAGCTACGGTAATTCAATGAGGACAACCGGAAAACTGATAACGTTTTCAGTATGTTTTCATGCGCACACTGCGCTGGAAAAATGGATGAAGTTTGGATTCACATTTACGATTCAATTGTGCTTATGGTATCTGGACTTACTGTGGTCTCGAAGGCGGTTTGTGGAGACTTGGGCCCACTGACTTCTAGATATACTGTATCAGCACTCAGGCAAAGCAACCAGCCAATGAGAATTAGTAGATGATATTGGCAGATAGTTTCAAATTAGCTCTGATTATTATTTCCCATGTCAGAGATATAAACCTACTCCCTTCAAACAAGCATGCTTTATTTTAAATTGAAATCAAAGAATAACAAACATTCTGCCAGATTAAAATTGTTTTCTCAAGATACCAAGAATTCTTAACACAGTGAACATCCCAATTGACTTTCTAGTCTACAAGTATATAAGTTAATGATATCCTCAAGACTGGAAGCTTTCAGCAAGCGGCAGTCTTCGGCTGGTGCGATAGTATCCGGTCTAGAAGTGCATTTCCAATTTCTTCATTCAGCATGTTTTTTCAACCCACTGGCCCCTACTAACTGTCTTTTCTTATATGTTTTCACATAAAAATTGGTGAATAAGGCTAGAAACATGAATCCCTGAGGAAAATAGTAATATAATAGCGCCACAGGAAAACCACAGTCGCAAAACAGGATAAGGCCGAAGTGAAACATGCCAACAATAAATTGCAGCTAAAGCAAATGCACTTATTAATTTTAGGCAAGTGTATTGAAAAAGTGTAATTGGATAGTATAGTACCAATTGAATGACTGTGATGTATCTCTTCCACCATAAATATTTCTGCCATTGGGGTCCTAGCGCGGCTAATGCATAATAAGTGTACATTGCAGTGTGGACAAATGTGTTGAGAAGTCCACCAAATGTGATGTGACCACCTGATCAGAAGATAAGTACACATTATAAAGTGGAAGAAAACCACATTCAAATGTTTGTTTTCACCAGGTATAAACCGAACGATGATCCAAGTGTTTATCGGCATACTAGTGTGATGGTATAAATGAAGAAATGTTAAGTGGGTAAATTTCTTACGCAAGACAAAAAAGATCTACAAAACAGCCAAATTGTAATCATGGCCTCACGGACAGGCAGAGGCAGATTTATAGGCTCTCACAGTTCTCGCAGGAGAAGGGCCCCGGCACCATAAGCAGTTAATACAAAAAAATAAGTTCTTTGGACATCACTTTTTATATTTAACTAGTGAATCACAAACTGTAGTATAAAGATTTGATAAATCACCACCATTCTCTTCGCAATCCTGCATCCGTTGTAGTTTAAGTTGCCAACAGAGGGTATTGGCAACGCCGGAAGTTGAAACATACAAACTATTAAAATCCTTTCAAAAGAGCTATGAGAAGGGCCCACACACACCATAAATCCACCTCTGTAAACACGATACTTTCTTACTGTGTCAAACCAGTCCAGAAATTTAGTTAAATAGTAGGCATAGATAATTTTGATGACCTGCATAAGGAAAAGAAATGTTAAGCTTCTCTGCAATACAGTGAATGGCAGTTGCATGATTAAATGGAAAAAGTTAGTGTTTTCGATTAATACAAATCATTCAGCTTACGATATGAGCTTGAATACTGTCGGAAATGTCGACTGGTTCACACATCCACTTGTATTTTGACCATCCGTATATCCAAGCCTATGAAAAAAACATTCAGTAACTTGGCATACAATTCTCTTTAGTCCAATGTACACATATGAAAAGGAAAGCATTGGCTGCAACCATGATGATATTATATGTGATGATAAATGGTTTCATGTTGTATGCTTTTCTAGTTTCCATCATCCGTGGACCGATGTAAATTGAAAACAAGATATAGAAACAACACAACATTAAGACAAGGAGAGGACTGTTCATTGTGTAATATTCATCCAGTCTTATATCTACATTTTAACAAATTTACATTAGCAATTTAACATTGTAGTGTGATAAAGATGTGTTTTACCTCTTTGATTCCAAATATCTTGATAAAAAGCAGAAATAGAGACGTTTTTGAAGATTGTTTCCATATTTGTCTCTGTTGCAGTTGATTCTGTGATCAGTGTAAGCTAAATCCAACAGATGTATGTCTGGTGGTAGCTATTTCAGTAGTTAAAGAAAGAACACTAACAAGACAATGGATGTTCATAGTCATCAAATTTTACCAGCTTGCAAAACATCGATAGACTGTACAACCCCCTGATCATAAGTTTGGAAAGTAGTTGTAAAAAACTTGTTGTGCCATGTTTTGAAAGGTATAACTTCAAAAAAAATCATCCAAATAACCTGAAATTTTGAGAAATTAATGTTAAACATGTTTATTCTTAAATAATAGGCGTACTCATAAAGTAATTTAGACTTGTTTAAAATTTTAAACTAGTCTAAATGTAAGATTTTACATGTTAAATTTGACATTTAGACATGTTTAAAAAATTTAAACGAGTTTAAACAACTTTATGAATGCGCCTACAATTTTTACATTTTTACATTTTTACATAAAGCCCACAACTGCATAGTGGAATGGCAGGCAATTTCACTAAATCTTCAAAAAAGTTTTACTGTTTGTAATTATTATTTTTTTCAATTTTTGTGCTTGTAATTTTACATTTTTTCTATTTAATTCCAATTTGATTTATTCAATTTTTTACATTTTTTTAATTTTTTATTTTTTTTCGATTTTTTTTTATTTTATGCTTCATCGAATGGCTCACTTCATCGAAAATTCGTTTGATAAAGTGAACCATTCGATCAAGTGGATTCGGAACTTCCAGGTGACAGCACTCAGGCAAAGCAGCCTCAGTTGAGAATTAGTGGATGATATTGACTGTTAGTTTCAATTTAGCTCCGATTATTATTTCCTATGTCAGAAAAATAAACCTACTCTCTTCAAACAAGCATGTTTTATTCTAGATTGAAATCAAAGGATAACAAACATTCTGCCAGATTAACATTGTTTTCTGAAGATACCAAAAATTCTTTACACAGTGAACATCCTACAAATTGGACAGCCCTCTAGATACAACACCTCAGATCAAATCCCAATTGACTTTCTAGTCTACAAGTATAGAATGACATCCTCAAGACTGGATGCTTTCAGCAAGCGGCAGTTTTCGGCTGGTGAGGTAGTATCCGGTCTAGAAGTGGTTCACTGCATTTCCAATTTCTTCATTCAGCATGTTTTTTCAACCCACTGGCCCCTACTAATTGTCTTTTCTTATATGTTTTCACATAGAAATTGGTGAATAAGACTAGAAATATGAATCCCTGAAGTAAATAGTAATTGAATATCGCTATAGGAAAACCACAGTCGAAAAACAGGACAAGGCCCAAGTGAAACATGCCAACAATAAACTGCATCTAAATGAAATTCACAAATTAATTTTAGGCAAATGTATTGAAAAGTTGTAATTGGATAGTACCAATTGAATGACTGTGATGTATCTCTTCCACCATAAATATTTCTGACATTGGGGTCCTAGCGCGGCTAATGCATAATAAGTGTACATTGCAGTGTGGACAAATGTGTTGAGAACTACAATAGATGTGATGTGACCACCTGATCAGAAGATAAGTACACATTATAAAGTGGAATAAAACTACATTCAATTGTGTTTTCACCGGGTATAAACCGAACGATGACCCAAGTGTTTATCGGCATAATACTATGATGGTATAAATGAAGAAAGGTTAAGTGGGTAAATTTCTTATGCAAGACAAAAAAGATCTACAAAACAACAAATTTTTAATCATGGCCTCATGGACAGGAAGAGGCAGATTCATAGGTTCAATCCTGCATCCGTTGTAGTCTAAGTTGCCGACAAAGGGTATTGTCAATGCCGGATGTTGAAACAAACCAACTATTAAAATCCTTTAAAAAGAACTATGAGAATGACCCCATACACCATAAATTCACCTCTGTAAACACGATACTTTCTTACTGTATCAAACCAGTCCAGAAATTTAGTCAAATAGTAGGTGTAGATAACTTTGATGAACTGCATAAGAAAAAGAAATGTTAAGCTTCTCTGCAACACAGTGAATGGCAGTTGCATAATTAAATAGAAAAAGTTAGTGTTTTTGCTCAATACAAATCTTACAGCTTACCATATGAGCATGAAAGCTGTCGGAAGTGTCGACTGGTTCGCAGATCCACTTGTATTTCGACCATCCATATATCCAACACTAAGAATTAAACATTTAGTAACTTGGCATACAATTCTCTTTAGTCCAATGTACACATATGAAAAGGAAAGCATTGGCTGCAACCATGATGATATTATATGTTATGATAAATGGTTTCATGTTGTATGCTTTTCTAGTTTCCATCATCCGTGGACCGATGTAGATTGAAAACAAGATATAGAAACAACACAACATTACGACAAGGAGAGGACTGTTCATTGTGTGATATTCATCCAGTCTTATATCTGCGTATTAACAAATTTACATTAGCAACTTAACTTTGTAGTGTGCTCAAGATGTCATGTTTTACCTCTTTGATTCCAAATATCTTGATAAAAAGCAGAAATAGAGACATTTTTGAAGATTGTTTCCATATTTGTCTCTGCTGCAGTTGATTCTGTGATCAGTGTAAGCTAAATCCAACAGATATGTGTCTGGTGGTAGCTATTTTCATTTATTAAAGAAAGAACACTACCAAGACAATGAATGTTTGTGGTCATCTGATTTCGCCAGTATGCAAAACATCTGTAGATTATATTGTAAAGATGCTTTATATGCTGCCACAATCTGATGAGCATAAACATTCATTGTTTTCTTTCAGTTAATTTCAATTCATGGAAAATTCCTCAAGATAATTGCAGATTATATACAGGGTGTATACATAATTACTTTCCAGCCGGATAATTCCAAAATGCAAAATATCATCAAAATTCTGATGATACTGTATATTTGATAAGCAAGTCTGGAGCGCTCTGTTCAGTAATAGCATCAAAACTTACCTAAGGCGATTGCAACAATGTGGGCAGAAAAGTGAGCAGAAAAGTATCGCATGGAATCATTTGACAGTGGCGCCACCATGCGGGTTTTTGGAACAAAGATGGACGCCCGAAACGATTTTCTATTAATTTCGATACTGAAAAGGTTTCGGTAAAATTTGAAACCAGTCCTGGTTTGTAGCATTTTTCGCCAGCTACAAGCCTGTATCTTTTTTTTTTTTTAATTGCTCAAAAGTTCCTAAATTTGCGATCGAAGGCGGCAGGGCAGCATACAAGTGACCAAAGGCACAGTCCAAAGGTCAGTATGATGTCACTGGGCAGAAAATCATCTGATTGGCTGGTGGGGTTTTTCTGCGCAGAAAAAATAGGAATAGAGTCTATTTTTTCTGCTCCCTATTTTCTGCCCAAATAACAGGAAGTGACGTCATAGCAAAAAATATACTGGGCAGAAAAATGGATTTTCTGCTCTGTTTCAGTCAAGTGGGAACCAAGCATTAGACGTGAAAAGTAAATAAAATTACTTTAAACAGCATCATTGCTTTTACCTTCTCCTCCTCTCTAATATTAGAATCGTCCCATAGTTATTGTGGGACTGATTTCCTGCATTACAGCTGTGGGACTATTGATGCTCTTCAACTTATTAATTGGAAGTTTTTGTCTATGATATATTGTTTGGTCGCGAGGAATTTCAAGGAGAAATTCCAGATCTTTGTCACGAATCCAAACTCGAATTTCTCCCTCTTTTTTTTTTCTTTTGCAAAAGTTAGGGCTAAGAATATAGTCAGATAATGCCCGCCATTATTTTGCGTGCGAACAAATTCTCTTTGTTCGCTCATATTATTTCTGGATTAGGTTTAACCTTCTGAGGTATTTTATTGTGTACACTCAACCCTCGTTATACGGCCGGCCGCTCTCTATACGGCTTTTCGTTTAGTAATAGTGTCAGTGGGTCAGAGGCGATGCTATAGCCTAAGACTTAGACTAAGCGGGTCAAACTAATGGTCAGTCGTCTGTCGTCAGTCGTCAGTATTCCGTCGTCAGTCTTCCGTCGTCCGTCGTCAGTTTTCCGAAGACGGACAACGGAAGACTGACGACGGAAAACTGACGACTGACGACTGACGATTAGTTTGACCTGACTAAGCTACCAATTTGCTGAGTCACACTCATTTCCTAGCATATGTTTGTGATTGGCTGAGATCACGTGATCATTTTCTTTATATCAGCACTCAGGCAAAGCAGCCTCAGTTGAGAATTAGTGGATGATATTGACTGTTAGTTTCAATTTAGCTCGGATTATTATTTCCTATGTCAGAAAAATAAACCCACTCCCTTCAAACAAGCATGCTTTATTTTAAACTGAAATCAAAGAATAACAAACATTCTGCCAGATTAAAATTGTTTTCTCAAGATACCAAGAATTCTTAACACAGTGAACATCCCAATTGACTTTCTAGTCTACAAGTATATAAGTTAATGATATCCTCAAGACTGGAAGCTTTCAGCAAGCGGCAGTCTTCGGCTGGTGCGATAGTATCCGGTCTAGAAGTGCATTTCCAATTTCTTCATTCAGCATGTTTTTTCAACCCACTGGCCCCTACTAACTGTCTTTTCTTATATGTTTTCACATAAAAATTGGTGAATAAGGCTAGAAACATGAAAAGCTGAGGAAAATAGTAATAGAATATCGCCAGAGGAAAACCACAGTCGCAAAATAGGACAAAGCCCAAGTGAAACATGCCAACAATAAATTGCAGCTAAAGCAAATTCACAAATTAATTCTAGGCAAATGTATTGAAAAGTTGTAATTGGATAGTACCAATTGAATGACTGTGATGTATCTCTTCCACCATAAATATTTCTGCCATTGGGGTCCTAGTGCGGCTAATGCATAATAAGTATACATTACAGTGTGGACAAATGTATTGAGAACTACAATAGATGTGATGTGACCACCTGATCAAAAGATAAGTACACATTATAAAGTGGAATAAAACTACATTCAAATGTTTGTTTTCACCGGGAATAAACCGAACGATGATCCAAGTGTTTATCGGCATAATACTGTGATGGTATAAATGAAGAAATGTTAAGTGGGTAAATTTCTTATGCAAGACAAAAAAGATCTACAAAACAACAAATTTTTAATCATGGCCTCATTGACAGGAAGAGGCAGATTTATAGGTTCAATCCTGCATCCGTTGTAGTCTAAGTTGCCGACAAAGGATATTGTCAATGCCGGAAGTTGAAACAAACCAACTATTAAAATCCTTTAAAAAGAACTATGAGAAAGGCCCCATACACCATAAATTCACCTCTGTAAACACGATACTTTCTTACTGTATCAAACCAGTCCAGAAATTTAGTCAAATAGTAGGCATAGATAACTTTGATGAACTGCATAAGGAAAAGAAATGTTAAGCTTCTCTGCAACACGGTGAATGGCAGTTGCATGATTAAATAGAAAAAGTTAATGTTTTTGCTCAATACAAATCTTACAGCTTACCATATGAGCTTGAAAACTGTCGGAAGTGTCGACTGGTTCGCAGATCCACTTGTATTTCGACCATCCGTATATCCAACTCTATGAGATAAACATTTAGTAACTTGGCATACAATTCTCTTTAGTCCAATGTACACATATGAAAAGGAAAGCATTGGCTGCAACCATGATGATATTATATGTGATGATAAATGGTTTCATGTTGTATGCTTTTCTAGTTTCCATCATCCGTGGACCGATGTAAATTGAAAACAAGATATAGAAACAACACAACATTAAGACAAGGAGAGGACTGTTCATTGTGTAATATTCATCCAGTCTTATATCTGCGTATTAACAAATTTACATTAGCAACTTAACTTTGTAGTGTGGTCAAGATGTGATGTTTTACCCCTTTGATTCCAAATATCTTGATAAAAACCCGAAAAGGCGACATTTTTGAAGATTGTTTCCATATTTGTCTCTGTTGCAGTTGATTCTGTGATCAGTGTAGGCTAAATCCAACAGATGTGTGTCTGGTGGGAGCTATTTCAGTAGTTAAAGAAAGAACACTAACATGACAATAATGAATGTTCATAGTCATCAAATTTTGGCAGTTGATTCTGTGATAAGTGTAAGGTAGCTATTTCACACTAATAAAGAAACAATGAATGGTCATTAAATTTTGCCAACTTGCAAAACATCTGTAGACTGTAGTGCACAGATGTTTTATACGCTGGCACAATTTGATAACCATAAATATTGAATGGTTTTGTTTCAGCCAATTTCAATTCTTGCAGAATTCCAAAATGTAATTGCAGGTTATTTTAGTTGGTTATATTTCTAAAATGTTACAAAATTCTTGCCAGAACCAATTGCATATCAGATGGAGAGCCTGTACCAATACAAATAAAAAGAATTCATTTTGCTTAGTTTTTCTCAATTACACATAATTTTTTTGAAACTGGAGCAAAATAGAGCAAAATGAGTTATTATTCTAAGTATTTGTAAATTGCTCCACCTGTCCTCCTAACCCTTAACCTCCATCCAATTAATACGGGCATGCATTTTGAGTATTTTTAAGTTTGGTACCTCCTTCCAATTTTTATTACTTTATAATGTGCTCATTTTTGTTCATCTTATTAATCATACAAGTTAGATCTGTATGCTTGATATCAGACCAATCTTCTGTCTATAGGTTGGAGATATGCGCACTATTAATAGATTATTGTCCACATTCTCGCCTGCCTCCCCTCTCTAAGTTAATTAAGCACACTATAGTTTGGTCCAGTGGACCATGTGACTTCTCCTTATAAAACAGCTTGCTTAACCCTAAACCCTCACTTCTAGGATATTGGAGTAACTAGCAATAGCTCTGCTCTTCTACCTGTAGTCATCACCCTTTATGGCTCTAACGCAGTGGTCCCCAACCTCCGGGCCACAGACCGGTACCGGTCCATGGATCAAATGGTACTGGGCCGCCCAAAGCCCTGCTTAAAAATCAAAATTACGTAAAAAAAAAAAAATTTCGGATCTCAACCTCCCTTAGTCAAATTTTCTACGGCCTTTGGGTGAGGCTACATTTCAGAAAAACAAGAAAATGAAGGAATAATGTCTGTTTTTAGACCATAAATGATTCATAACCAACTGTAATTTACAAATTTCCAATATAGCGGGCCGCGGTAAAATTATCAAATGTTGACAGGTCCGCGGCGAAAAAAAGGTTGGGGACCACCGTTTAATTATGCCTACAGTTGCACATCCCAAAACCTAAACGCTAAGATAAATGTGTTTTGATTCAAAAAGGTTTGTCAAATATTTTTCGCAAGAAAACTGGCACAGCAATTAAACAATAAAAAAGTTTGGAGTGCTCTGTTCAATAATAGCATCAAAACTTACTTCAGGCGATTGGAACAATATGATCCTTCCGCTATCTCCAAAACACTGTGTACAGACAAAAACTTCCAATTAATAAGTTGAAAAATATCATTTGTTTAGTTTAGGTAGGTAGTTTTATTCATTTAAATATTCAGGTGTTTGCATAAATTAGACGTGAAAAGTAGATAAAATTACTTAAAACAGCATCATTGCTTTTACCTTCTCCTCCTCTCTAATATTAGAATCGTCCCACAATTATTTTAGGACTGTTTTTTTACGTCTAATTTTTGCAAACAGCTGAATATTTAAAAGAAATAAAACCACCTATCTAAACTAAACAAATGATGCTCTTCAACTTATTAATTGGAAGTTTTGGGAAGAATTTGTTGTAACTATGGTCGCCAATATGCCACAAGGGGGCGCTGACCACATAGGGGGGGTGCTGAAGAGTGGGGGTATTCAATATTAGCCAATGAGGGCACACTTATGTAAATTTCACCACTATCTTGAATAAACGCTTGTAATCTTATCTTCATCCATGCTGCATTGATTTCTGCTTTCCAACACGTTCAACTATCCCACACCGCCATCAACTGCCCCTTGTTAATTGAAGCATGCTTAGTTAGGACCGCCTAGTGATTTCTGAGTAATGCCATTGCCTACTAGTATAGCCAGACAGGATTCTAATGTTGGCCTTTAATCAGCTTCTGCGTACTAAGCTTGATGCCAACGAAATAATACATAGTATTGTGGCTATATTTCTTGAAGACTTCCACGTTGCTCAAAAAGTGGCTCAATCTATAGTCCGCTGTATAGAAACGTAGTCCACGGAATTATTACATGCTAAACTCTAATATGGCAAATGATGAATGTTCTCAAGATTCAGTTAGTTATTTTGCGTTTCAACCACTAGTCTGGTTCACTTCCTCACTAAAACCGGCCTTAGTCCATTCACTTTCACTATTTTCGGGTTCGCGTCGATCGCCATTGAATTCAAACTGCGCGTGTCGTCTGCTTTGTTTGTCGGCTTTTCTGCAAGGCTTGTCCTGTTGGAGCGACATTGGTTAAGCATCGGTGTTCACGTTCGTCACAGAGGACAAAAGTGCAAACAGTCTGAAAAAATTGTTCTGAATCAGTATATATGGGTATCCTAACTTCCAATCAGAGTGCACCTTTAGATTAGTGAAGGGTGTGATCCAATTCCGCTAGTTTTCGATGCTTTTCTGTGATGATGCAATCATGTGAGTTCGTTGATGCGCCGACGCGAGTTAATGCAAAATAACTTGGCAGGCAGTTCCAGTAACTTAACAAATTCGTTTAGTGCAACGTGGCACACAAATTAGGCAACATACACACAATAAATAAAAGTTAATAAAGTGAGGAACTTACAGAACTTAGTGTGTGCCTGGAAGCAGCCATCTTTGACAAGTGTAGCCTCAAACCCAGAGGTGAACTGTACAAGTTAATAAAGAAAACTCTAACCTCGACTCCATGTGCACACAGAACAACATGTAGACTGGGGATTGACCCAGCAAATTAGCAACTGCAAATGTGTATACAGGAATAATAAATTTACAGATCAGATAATTTGACAATTGTTATGACAAAATCTACAACATAATTCTAAGCAATTAACAAATGAAGTATTACATTTTCCTATATTCAAATTAAAAATATTAAAAAATATATTAGTGGTTATTTCGAAAATCAATTATCCACAAAAGGGCCCTCTGGATTGGGTTAGTTCCCCCATCCGCTAATCTTTTAATCCTTGGCGCCCGTCAATGACCATTGACTGGTTCATGCGCCCTCTGGAAATTTGTTGTTGAACCATGAGTTTGGAAAATGTGTAGGGTTTTGTGGTGGCTTCTCTGCCTTCCTCACTATGCTACAATAGTACAAACCATTCGAAGAGCTTGACAACCCAGTGCCAGTGCTGGACTGGCAAGGCGGGCTACCGGGAGTTTCCAGGTGGCCCGTGGCTCGGTGGCCCGTGGCCGACCCGCCAAACCCGCCGACGCATTTTTTGGTCTGAAAATGCACTTTTTTTGGTACAAAAATCCAATTTTTTCGTCAAAAATCCTTTTTTTTTTTGTCTAAAAATCCTTTTTTTTTTGTCTAAAAATCCTTTTTTTTTGTCTAAAAATCCTTTTTTTGTGGCCCGACCCATCTGGATTTCCCAGTAAGAAATTTGTTCCCAGTCCAGCCCTGCCCAGTGCTTTACTGTATCAAGAGGAAAAAATTATATAACATACATTTTGTGTATTGTATTATCAGTTGAACATATGGACACAAGGACAAACAAACAGTGCCCGAAATGGAAAATTTCGCGAACCAGAACGCCACTTCAAAATTTAAAAAAATAATTTACACAATTACAAAATCACAAGAAAAACATGATGCTGCTTTTGTGAGGCAGTTATCATTTGTAGAAATCTTTATCTAGATAATTCCTTCCAATCCCTTCCCTAAATTAACATACATAAATCTAAATTGACCACAACCACTCTGGGGGTTTCCACTAAGTTATTTGTAAAATACATAGAAATCTAGATCAAGAATGAGTTAAAATCAATCTTCATTCCAGTCCGTAGTCAATAGTGTTTTGTGTGCGGATCCAAGCAGTCTGATTAATTGCAACAGGATGTTGTCATAGGGGAAAGTATAATATTTAAATGCTGTAAAGTGTAAAGTGACATTTCATGCACACAAGTTTAGTACCGTAAGTGTCATACTAGTAAGCTACCAAGTTGCTGAGTCACACTCATTTCCTAGCGTATGCTTGTGATCATTTTATTTGTATCAGCACTCAGGCAAACGAGCCAGCCAATGAGAATTAGTGGATGATATTGGCTGATAGTTTCAATTTAGCTCTGAAGCCTCTGATTATTATTTCCCATGTCAGAAATATAAACCTACTCCCTTCAAAGAAGCATGTTTTATTTTAAATTAAAATCAAAGAATAACAAACATTCTGCCAGATTAAAATTGTTTTCTCAAGATACCAAGAATTCTTAACACAGTGAACATCCTACAGACTGGACAGCCCTCTAGATACAAACCCTCAGGTGAAATCCCAATTGACTTTCTAGTCTATATAATGACATCTTCAAGACTGGATGCTTTCAGCAAGTGGTAGTTTTCGGCTAGCGCGATAGTATCCGGTCTAGAAGTGGTTCACTGCATTTTCAATTTCTTCATTCAGCGTGTTTTTTCAACCCACCGGCCCCTACTAACTGTCTTTTCTTATATGTTTTCAGATAGAAATTGGTGAATAAGACTAGAAATATGAATCCCTGAAGAAAATAGTAATAGAATATCGCTAGAGGAAAACCACAGTCAAAAACCAGGACAAGGCCCAAGTGAAACGTGCCAACAATAAACTGCACCTAAATCAAATTTACAAATTAATTTCAGGCAAATGCATTGAAAAGTTGTAATTAGATAGTACCAATTGAATGACTGTGATGTATCTCTTCCACCATAAATATTTCTGCCATTGGGGGCCAAGTGCGGCTAATGCATAATAAGTATACATTGTAACGTGGACAAATGTGTTGAGAAGTCCACCAAGTGTGATGTGACCACCTGATCAGAAGATAAGTACATATTATAAAGTAGAATAAAACTACATTCAAATGTTTGTTTTCACCGGGAGTAAACCGAACGATGATCCACATGTTTATCGGCATAATACTGTGATGGTATAAATGAAGAAAGGTTAAGTGGGTAAATTTCTTACTCAAGACAAAAAAGATCTACAAAACAACAAAATTTTAATCATGACCTCATGGACAGGAAGAGGCAGATTCATAAGTTCTCATAGTTCTCGCAGGAGCTTTTATCTTTAACTAGTAAATCATGAAGAGTTTTCAAATAATACTGGTAAATAGTAACAAACCTTAAGTTTATTCCTTTCTTTTGCCACTTATCGGTAGTTATTCTCAATGCTTAAGCCTATTTCGCTTCTTTTTATGTTCTTTTGTTACATTTTTCATTGTTGATTGACAAATTGACCTTCTGTTTGGTTTTCGCAATCAGGAGATCGGCAAGTGTAATTACACACAAAGGGTCGTCTACACACTAGATCGCGCTCTGAGGCAAACAAGACATGTAACTTATGACGTGGTACATGTTGCACTCCGCCTTCGTACCGCCTTGGCGCCTTTTGTATGGCGGTGCGGTGAGGCTGCCTCAATGCTACAACCTATAGATGCTACTACAGTCTGCGCCCGATAAATTGGGGCTAAATTCGAACTGCGCATCCCATTCTGCGCAAACGATTTTCTAATACCAGTTCATATTAAACATAATATTTGGCCAAATAATGCTAAACAAATGAAAGAAAACAACAATATTCCAGTACCATGCCATAAATTACCGGTATATTGTTGTTTATTTACATTATTTCGCATTTTTAGGCCTAATATTAGGGTAAATTAGAACTGGAATTAGAAAAATCGCCTGCGCAGAATGGGATGCGCAGTTCGAATTTAGCCCCAATTTACCGAGCGCAGACTGTAGACACACACAGACTTGGCTGTAGTACATAGATTTGATAAATCACCAACATCCTGTGGGCAATCCTGCATCCGCTGTAGTTTAAGTTGCCGACAGAGGGTATTGGCAACGCCGGAAGTTGAAACAAACAAACGGTTAAAATCCTTTAAAAAGTGCTATGAGAAGGGCTCCATACACCATAAATCCACCTCTGTAAACACGATATACTTTCTTACTGTGTCAAACCAGTCCAGAAATTTAGTCAAATAGTAGGCATAGATAACTTTGATGAATTACATAAGGAAAAGAAATGTTAAGCTTCTCTGCAACACAGTGAATGGCAGTTGCATGATTAAATAGAAAAAGTTAGTGTTTTTGCTCAATACAAATCTTACAGCTTACCATATGAGCATGAAAACTGTCGGAAATGTCGACTGGTTCGCAGATCCACTTGTATTTTGACCATCCGTATATCCAAGTCTATGAAATAAACATTTAGTAACTTGGCATACAATTCTCTTTAGTCCAATGTACACTTATGAAAAGGAAAGCATTGGCTGCAACCATAATGATATTATATGTTATGATAAATGGTTTCATGTTGTATGCTTTTCTAGTTTCCATCATCCGTGGACCGATGTAAAGTGAAAACAAGATATAGAAACAACATAACATTACGACAAGGAGAGGACTGTTCATTGTGTGATATTCATCCAGTCTTATATCTGCGTATTAACAAATTTACATTAGCAACTTAACTTTGTAGTGTGGTCAAGATATGATGTTTTACCTCTTTGATTCCAAATATCTTGATAAAAAGCAGAAGTACAGACGTTTTTGAAGATTGTTTCCATATTTGTCTCTGTTGCAGTTGATTCTGTGATCAGTGTAGGCTAAATCCAACAGATGTGTGTCTGGTGGTAGCTATTTCAGTAGTTAAAGAAAGAACACTAACATGACAATAATGAATGTTCATAGTCATCAAATTTTGGCAGCTTGCAAAACATCGGTAGGCTGTACAACACCTGATCATAAGTTTGGAAAGTACCGGTAATTGTAAAAAACTTATACTGTAGTATCACGTTTGGAAAGGTATAACTTTAAAAAAAAGTAAAAATCATCCAAAAAACCTGGAATTTTGAGAAATTAATGTTCAACATGTTTATTCTTAAATAATATTTTTACAGAATTCCATGAAACATTAAACAGGTAAAAAAAAATTACAAAAAAATGAGGAAAGGACAAAAGTTTAGAAATTCATTTCTTCCTGGACAAAAGTTTAGAAATTCATTTCTTCCTGGACAAAAGTTTAGAAA
>JAQIXU010000467.1:0-33223 GCA_034701245.1 Strigamia transsilvanica | reverse complement strand
TACACGCGTTTGGCGACACAAATTAGATTTTCTGCGCGTTATACACGCGTGCGCGTTATATGCGCTAAAATACGGTAATTATGATGAATTCCATCATTTTAAGCGCATAAAATAATGAGTTTATTAACCTTGTACTTATCGTGTGGGCTTTTAGAGTGTAGAAAATTTCTACTTATTTCCTGGTTTAAAATAGACACAGGATTATCCACTTGGATGTTGAATTGGTCCAAAATGTGCGCAAGTTCTTCGCGCTTCTTGCTAACACTTTTACCTATAAACAAATTATAAAATTATTGCAAATTACGAAAATAATTCATTCGAACTACGAACGATTAAAATTACCATTAGCTCCAATTAAATTATAAACGCTTGTTCCATCCCCATGAAGCTTTCTCGTGACCACTATTTTATCTCCGTAGTCGCCCGGTTTATACGCGTCGCTACCCCGGTTCCGTAGAGTGATACTAACTTCGGCGACACTGAAATTTTAATTTTAATTTTGGTTTCAATTTTAACCACTAATCGCATACTTTTTTCCATTTTTGATGAAACTTTTTATAGTGGTTCCACGATTAGTAGCTGTTGCTTTGCCGCCTAATCCAACGACCAAACCGGTCAAAATCGCACTTTTGCCACCTAAAATAAAAGAATTTTTAAAAAAATAAAATTTTTTGTACAATTTTATGCAATTTTATTTAGGGTTGCACCGAATATTCGGTTTTATTTGCATTTTTCAATGTAAAGTTTTACTTTTTTTAGGGTAAATACTAGCAATTTTCACTATATAAATTGGAATTTACCGAATAATTTTATATTTTTCAGTAAAAATTCAATATTCTAGATAAAAATTCCATTTTCAATGTGAAAATTGTATTTTTAATGTGAAAATTGTATTTTTAATGTGAAAATTGTATTTTTAATGTGAAAATTGTATTTTTAATGTAAAAATTGGGTTTTTTGCGTGTAAATTGCATTTTTAACATGGGGATTGCTTTTTTTGACGTAAAAATTTATTTATTGCATTTTTCAACACGGAAATTGCTTTATTCAGCGTGAAAATTGCCTTTTCGGCCTTTTCAGTATGCTTTATTCAGCATGAAAATTGCTTTTTCGGCCTTTTCAGTATTCGGTGCAACCCTAATCTATACTTACTTCCATTTCTGCCCACGATAAAATTGACATTGGGACCAAATTTAAAATCAAGACATGAATGGCACATGAAGTTCTTTAGTTTAATCTCCTCGATTATCCCAACTTCGGCTTCGGCTTCGGATTCAAATTCGGCCTACAAATTGACAAAAATTCATTACTATCATTGCCTTATTTATTCGAGGAAAACTAGGTACGCGATCGAGCTATTACGTACTTCCAACTGAGTATCAACTTCTTCATATTGGTCCGAATCGTTGTGATTGTTTTCTTGCGGTTGACGACGTGTTCTCTTGGCGTTTGTGTTCGCCGCGCTCGAACTCAATTTCCGCTTCGGCGGGGTCATTTTTTCTAATTTCCTCCAAAGACAACAAAAATCTAAGCTGGTAAACAAATAATTAGTCTTACAGAAAACATAACGCGCGAGTAATTTAAATTTTTAAGCTTTAGTTGTCACCTTAATAAAACCAAAAACGTCTCTTCGTGGTTAGAGTAACCGCTCACTGTCACTGTGAGATATATTTCCAATTCCAGATGAGTTGTGAATTGGGTGACACCATTTAGTTCCATAACTCACCTAGAATACGATATTAAAATTTAAAATAAATAAATCGGAACTGGATTTTTTTATTTTTTTTTAATGTAAAATTTGAATAATAAACACATTTGAAGCTCACTTAAATATTTGTAAATAAATATTTATTAAGTTTTGATTAGAAATTTTTTCGTTGTGTCCTAGCGGCATTTATTGGAAATAATTGGACGGTGCGCATGGCGGCTGAAACACGTGTTATTTCCAATTTTTAATCTTAAAAAATGGCTCATTCGTTAGCGGAGCAATTAAAACGTCTTGCTGTACCGCAAACTTTACAGTTAAAACATTCGGACAAATTCCGCGTTTCATTTTTATCCGATCCAAAAGAAACGGCCAATCTCGATCGTTCCACCACAGATTCGATTTTTGTTAGATTTTTCTAGGTATTTACTTTTTTCAGTTGCGAGAACATGGGCCCGAGTACAAACCAGAGAGTTATACGCTTTTACTATGTTTTGAAATTTGCTTTCTTGAGTGTAAAAAGAATTATAATTTATAACTTTGTGCTTTATTTATCGTTTTTTTTTTGCTCCAGTGACGTCATGTACAATATTTGAGATTAAATATAATTGCAAGTGGAAAATTTTTTAAAAATTTATTACAACATTTGTTTTGTACATTTCATTTATCGTTTTCCTTTTTTTCCTTTGCTCTTCTTTGCTGCGGATTGTTGCGATTGCCTTGGTACAAGCCAGGGTGAATTCACCCTGGTACAAGCACGATACGAGTTGATTGTTACCAGCCGCCAGGGAAACCGGCGCATGCGCAGATGAAAACAAGTTTCACAATTGTGCAGAATTTTCTCATCCACTTCTTCGGGCAAACCACCTTTAAAATATTCATTGAAAAAAATAACAACTAGAATAAAACACTAAAAACAAACAATTTACCAACGTAAAGAGTGCGCTTTAAACTTGTCGCCGCCACGACACTTGTGCAGTTGGTAACCAAAGCGCTTCGAATGCGCCAACTAACAAAAGATTTCGCCACACGTTAGTGAGGAAATTGAAAAACTGGCTTCCATCAATCCAGTTGTCTTTCAAATTTTCAATCACAATTCTGACCATTCTTCGCTTAAATTTTCCTCGTTTTAATAAAAAAAAATACTTAAAAAATATTAACACGATATATATTTTTACATTTTTATTATAAAAAAAAAACAATAATCTACTGGAAAAAACAATTTATTTGTATCATTTTAAAATGTCTCCCAATAAATCCAGATATACTTCAATCACAATTCTGACCATTCTTTGCTTAAATTTTCCTCATTTTTAATCAAAATACTTAAAAAAATTTACACGATATATATTTTTACATTTTTATAAAAAAATAATGTACTGAATTAAGAAAAAAACAATAAAAATGGCAATTTATTTCAATGGTTTTACTGTCCATTCTCGTTCTCGTTCTCATCCTCATCCTCCCAAGTAGATCGTTGAGTAAAGGCGGTTGGATTCCTCTCTGGGTCGGGCATTTTGAAAACTTTGATTTTTTGGCAGTCGAATTTCTCCTTCTGGTGCGACAGTATTTCCAACGGCGTAAGAAAACAATATTGGCAATTCGTTTTGCTCACGGCCGATTCCAGCAGCATATTCAGACTCACGCGACGAGTCACCATGTCCATAAACACGTCAAACTCGTCCAGAATTCGAAAAGGAGCTTCCATCGCTTCCCAGATGGCCAAAATGAACGAAATGGTTGAAAAGGATCGTTCGCCGCCCGACAAAGAACGGATGTCCTCGTTCATTTCCGCGATGTTTTCCAACGGCTGAGCCTTTAAAAACGTCAAAATTAATCATTTAAACGATGGAAATTGCGATGTTTGACTTACTTTGATCGATATCAGTTCACGAGCGTGGTCGAATTCTATTTTTCCATTGTAATTTCGCTGTTTTAGTGACACAATGAAGAGGAAATTAACGCGCCAAGCGATTCTGCGACGAAAAGTGGCGTAATTGTCCCTGCGGTTCTTCAGTAACTTAGTTAAGGTCTGGAATAAAAATTACAAAAAGTTAAAAAATAATAATAATTATTTTTTAAAAATGTTTTGGTGTTTTTGTTGATTTGGTTACTCACTTCGATGAATTTTTTAAAATCTTCGATGTTTCTTTTCACCGTTTCGAATTTCTTTTTGCATTCGTAATACTGTCGCGTCACTTCTTCTTTTGAGCCATAACTGCAGGAAGTAAATTAATTGTTAATAAATAAATAATAATAATAATAACAATAATAATTGAACCTTCTTTCTTCCGATTGCAATTGGGTGTCAATTTGTTCGATTTCGTTGTCGATGCTTTCTGGGTCTCTCGATGTTTCAATTCGCGGACAGACGCGAGTGGCTTTATCCCGGCTCGTCTAAAATGAATTTTTAAAAAATCGTGTGATTTCTAAATGTAATCGACTTATAAGATGTGTATTCATGACGAAATTAGTGGTTTTCCTTGTAAAACAATTCGTTTTTCGCCTAAACAAGTAATATTACACGTAAAACAATTGATTTTATATTTGAACAATTGATTTTGCATGTAAAGCAATCGATTTTACATTTGATCACTTGATTTTACATGTAAAACAATTGATCTTGCATGTAAAACAACTGATTAGACACTTAAATCAGTAATTTTTGAATGTAAAACAGTTGACTTTACATTCAACAAATAATTGTTTCATGTAAAACAATTGATTTTATATTTGAACAATTGATTTTGCATGTAAAGCAATCGATTTTACATTTGATCACTTGATTTTACATGTAAAACAATTGATCTTGCATGTAAAACAACTGATTAGACACTTAAATCAGTAATTTTTGAATGTAAAACAGTTGACTTTACATTCAACAAATAATTGTTTCATGTAAAACAATTGATTTTACATTTAAACGTAATTTTTGCATGTAAAACAACTGATTAGACACTTAAATCAGTAAAATTTGCATGTAAAACAGTTGATTTTACATTTAAACAAGCAAATTGTGCACGTAAGACAACTTCTTTTGCACGTAAAACTAATTATTTTTGCATTTTAACAAGCACTTAACCAAACCTCGACTGTTTGTTCCAATCTGTCCAGTTCCCTTTTCAAATCTTCCACTTTCTTATCGTGCTCTTTAAGCATATTCTCGTAATGTTTCCTCTCGTCTTCGGCGTACGCCACTTCTTGCTGCGTATGAGTAAGCTGTGCTTTTAAAGGTTCGCTTTTCTCCGTCAGAATGTTCTGAATCATCTTGTTCAACTCGCTCATATTTCCCTCCAGGTCGGCCACCACCTGCTTCCTCTCGCTCAAATCGGCCTTCAATTCCTCGAATCTTTCACCGTACCCCGCTAAAGATTCTTCGCAATGTTTGATTTCCTGTTCCTGTATTTTGAAAAATAAAAATAAAAATCAATTCGTCAAAAGTTTCGATCAATTTGTTGACGAAATTTCTACCAATGTTGTAACGTCGACTGGTTCCGGGTCGTCCACGTTGTTCAATTCCATGATCTCGCTTTGCAACCTGTATATGTTTTGTTGTAAGCCTTTACAGTGCAATTCATTCGTCCGCATCTCGCGTTTGTTCTCCTCGAGCTTGACGTGTATAGACTGGATTTTCATATCGCATTCCTGCAACTGCTCTCGAAGGACCGTAACATCCTCTTCGATATTCCTTAAATTAAAGCCGTAAACATTAAGAACTCGGAATTTTAGCAACTTTAAATATATTTTTCGGCATAAAATGTAGTTAGAGACTCCAATCTGCAATTTATAACTGTAAAAAATACACTTTTAGGCTCCAAACTGCAATTTGTAGCTGCATAAATACATTTTTACGCTCCAAACTGCAATTTGTAGCTGCATAAATACATTTTTAGGCATAAAACTGCAATTTTCAGCTGAAAAAAATACATTTTTAGGCTCCAAACTGCAATTTTCAGCTGCAAAAATACAATTTTAGGCTCCAAATGGCAATTTATAGCTGCAAAAATACATTTTGAGGCATAAAACTGAACCTTTTAGCTACAAAAACGCATTAATAAACAAGACAAACATACTTTAGCTGCAAAAATATATTTGAAAGCCTAAAAATCCACTCTTTAGGCCAAAATCAGCAACTATTACAAGAAACAACAAGTTTTTAAACGAAAAAATGCATCTTTCAATCTAAAACGAGTCTTTTATGCTCCAAAAAACCATTTATTTTGCTTAACCAAGACCTAAATAGCACCTGCCCTTGCCAAACTCCAGCACCACAAAACCAAACTCATACCTAATCAACTCATCCACGCTGCCTTGCAACAACTGAGCGCGTCTGTTTCCCTTCGCCGCATAATACCTATACCGCGGAAACGGAAACACCTTGTCTCCAGCGGTCGTGTAACAGATGCGGCACCTCGGCGGCGGTCGTTTGGACATCACTTCCCGAGCTTCGTTATTGTTTTCAATCAACAAAACATTCTCGATCGACATGCGATCGATGAGGAAATTCGTTATCACCACTTCCTTAACGTCCAGCATGTCCAAAATAGTCGGATGCGAGTCGCAATGCGTGCGATTCCTCGACACGTCGTGCAGCTGCAATCGAAACAACAAAATTCAAATCACAAAATCCAATAAAATTAATTCCAAAGCGTACTAGATCGGTGTAGCGGGTCACGGTGATGTCGGGTTTTCGGTCCGAGATGCATTCCTTCATCAAGCGCTCCAAAAGACGCGAATCTTGGTGATTGTCCACTAAAAACATCCGAAGATTACCCCCGAGACAGATTTCGACGGCCAGCGCCCATTTGGGCTCTTTGATCGTGATGAACGCGCCTAAATTTAAGAAAAAGATCAAATTAATTTAATATTTTTGGGATATTTTTTGGTTTTACCTATGGGGCCGTAAGGTCTGCGCTTGAATTGTTTGTTTCTGTAGGCGGTTTCGATTTTTCGTGTTAGTTCGGGGACCCATCGTCCGTATTTTTGGATTTGGTTGCTCTTGCTGCCTTCGAAACTGCTCAGTTCTTTGGTTTTTCGGTCTATTTGTTGCTTGATTTGTCGCGACTGTTCACTGGGATTAAAAGTGGTTGATAAGGTTGTGATTTAGTGATGGTGGGATTTGATTTTTACAGGTTTAAGTCGATGTCGCCTTGGTATTTGATGACGGCGCTGTGTAGTTGTTTTAAGTGGTGACTTGTGGTCGTTCTGCGGGCTTCGAAATCTTGCCGTTTTTCAGTTTTTCTCACGATGTCGTCGGCACGTTTTTGCCGTTCCTCTTGGATATCGCGCTGAATGGCACTAACTTGTAAGAACAAGAATTTTCTCGTTAAATAGAAAATTTTCGATAATTTTCCCCGTAAAATACAAAAATTACGCGAGTTTTGACTGTAAATTACAAAAGTTTCGCAAATTTTACCCGTAAAATACATAAATTACGCGAATTTTGACTGTAAATTAAGAAATTTTGCCGTTCCTCTTGGACATCGCGCTGAATGGCACTAAGGACAAGATTTCTTCGTTAAATAGAAAATTTTCGGAAATTTTACCCGTAAAATACAAAATTACGCGAATTTTGACTGTAAATTACAAAATTACGTGAATTTTGACTGTAAATTACAAAATTTTCGCAAATTTTACCCGTAAAATACGAAATTTTCGCAAATTTTACCGTATAATACAAAATTTTCGCAAATTTAACCCCTAAAATGCAACTTTTTCAAGAATTTCCCCCGTAAAATTCGATCTATTCCTTACGTGTTTCTTATATCCTCAACCCTGTTCACTAAAGACTCTTTATCCGTCTCCAATGTTTTCATTTCGGACCTCAATTGTACAAATTCCATCTAAAAAACAAAAACCATCTAAAAAAAATCCAAACCAAAACAATTTTTCTTGGCCTTTCCGTACTTGCACTTTCCTCAGAACTTGTTTCTCCGACTCAAGAAGTTGTTTTTTCTCTTCCTTCTGCGGCTGCAAAGTGTCGAAACTATTCGTAATAACTGTCACCTTTTCTTCCAACTCTTTCAACGCCGCTTTCTTCGAAACTACTTTTTTCTAAAAATCCCAAACAACAACATTACAACCATACACAAAACCATTAAAAAAAGAAAACTAAAATCCAAATACTTTTGCCTCATCAACTTTTGCCAAATATCTCGGCCGACGTTTTTCCTCCTTAGCGCAAGCGCTCACTTGACTATCACGTGCCTAGAATCAAAAATAAATAAATAAATAAATAAATAAATAATGAGAAGAATCATTTTTATTTCACTAACATTTTCAATTTCCGTCACTTGAGCCCAAACAGCTTCATTTTTCACTTCATCGAGACGTTCCCGAAGTTTCCCCATCGATTCCAGAATCTTGTACTTTTTACTCCAATCGTTCACTTCCTTCTCAATTCGCGGCAGCGCCTGTTGCTTCGACTCCATTAAGTCTTTCGCGAGTCTTCTGTCGTGGTCGGCAGTGTTATAATCACGATCCATTTGCTCCAGGTGCGTCGCTTTTAAAAAAAACTGCAACCATAAAAAAGAATTAATTTAGTTACGATTGATCGCTTTTCAAGCCAATTAGTTTAGATTTCGAGGTAAAAACTACGTAAATATGACGTCATCCGTCGAAATTAAACATAAATCACGTGCAAAACAACATTTACGTCGATTTGCAACATATTTACATCAATTTCAACATAAATTCGACAATTTACAACATATTTACATCAGTATATAAGCGGCACGTTGAATTATGGAATGTTCTATGATCGGGTCAGGAAACCTTTGGAGTTATACACCGACGCAAGTTGGAGTGCTGGGAAAGACGCGAAATCATATAGCGGGTTCTTGGTTTTGTATGGTGGATCGGTGGTGAGTTGGAAGTCGAGAAAACAGCGGTTAGTAGCGTTATCATTATGCGAGGCGGAGATTGTGGCGATGAGCGATGGGCTTAAAGAGTTAAAATGGTTGAGGAATATGACAGCGGAGTTGGAGATTGACGATTTACACCATACAGTCGAACCTCGTTATAACGAACCGCGATATAACGAATTTTCGTTATAACGAATTTTTGTAAATGACTTATTTGGTTGGTCGGCCATAGAACACCATGTTAAAAAATTTCGATACAACAAACTCTCGTTACAACGAATCGATTTCTCGGGTCCCGAGCGATTCGTTATAACGAGGTTCGACTGTATTTACACCAATTTCAACATAAATTCGACGATTTACAACATATTTACATCAATTACAATATAATTATGATGAATTCCATCATTTTAAGCGCATAAAATAATCATTTTATTAACCTTGTACTTATCGTGTGGGCTTTTAGAGTGTAGAAAATTTCTACTTATTTCCTGGGTTAAAATAGACACAGGATTATCCACTTGAATGTTGAATTGGTCCAAAATGTGCGCAAGTTCTTCGCGCTTCTTGCTAACACTTTTACCTATAAACAAATTATAAAATTATTACAAATTATGAAAATAATTGATTCAAACTACGAACGATTAAAATTACCATTAGCTCCAATTAAATTATAAACGCTTGTTCCGTCCCCATGAAGCTTTCTCGTTACCACTATTTTATCTCCGTAGTCGCCCGGTTTAAACGCATCGCTACCCCGGTTCCGTAGAGTGATACTAACTTCGGCAACACTGAAATTTTAATTTTAGTTTTAATTTTAATTTTAACCAATAATCGCATACTTTTTTCCATTTTTGATGAAACTTTTTATAGTGGTTCCACGATTAGTAGCTGTTGCTTTGCCGCCTAATCCAACGACCAAACCGGTCAAAATCGCACTTTTGCCACCTAAAATAGAAGAATTTTTAAGAAAATAAATTTTTTTGTGCGATTTTATGCAATTTTATTTAGGATTGCACCGAATATTCGGTTTTATTTGCATTTTTCAATGTAAAGTTTTACTTTTTTTAGGGTAAATACTAGTAATTTTCACTATATAAATTGCATTTTACCGAATAATTTTATATTTTGCAGTAAAAATTCAATATTCTAGATAAAAATTCCACTTTTAATGTGAAAATTGTCTTTTTGATGTGAAAATTGCGTTTTTTGCGTGTAAGTTGCATTTTTAACATGCCGATTGCTTTCTTTGACGTAAAAATTTATTTATTTGGCGTGAAAATTGCATTTTTCAACACGGAAATTGCTTTATTCAGCGTGAAAATTGCTTTTTCGACCTTTTCAGTATTCGGTGCAACCCTAATTCACACTTACTTCCATTTCTACCCACGATAAAATTGACATTGGGACCAAATTTAAAATCAAGACTTGAATGGCACATGAAGTTCTTCAGTTTAATCTCCTCGATTATCCCAACTTCGGCTTCGGCTTCGGATTCGGATTCGGATTCAACTCCGTCCTACAAATTGACAAAAATTCATTACTATCATTGCCTTATTTATTTGAGGAAAACTAGGTACGCGACCGAGCTATTACGTACTTCGAACTGAGTATCACGTTCTTCATATTGGTCCGAATTATTGTGATTGTTTTCTTGCGGGAGACGACGGTTTCTCTTGGCGTTTGTGTTCGCCGCGCTCGAACTCAATTTCCGCTTCGGCGGGGTCATTTTTTCTAATTTCCTCCAATGACAACAAAAATTTAAGCTGGTAAACAAATAATTAGTTTTACAGAAAACATAACACGCGAGTAATTTAAATTTTTAAGCTTTAGTTGTCACCTAAAACCAAAAACGTGTCTTCGATTATAGCTCACTGTGATATATTTCCAAGTCCAGGTGAGTTGTGAATAGGGGGGAAAAATTTCGTTTCATAACTCACCTAGAATACGATATTAAAATTTAAAATAAATAAATTGTAAATGGGATTTTTATTTTTTTTAATGTAAAATTTGAATAATAAACACATTTCAAACGCATTAAAATATTTGTAAATAAAGATTTAATATTAAGTTTTCATTAGATCTTTGTCGTCGTGTCCTAGCGACATTTATTGGAAATAATTGGACGGTGCGCATGGCGGCTGAAACACGTGTTATTTCCAATTTTTGATCTTAAAAAATGGCTCATTCGTTAGCGGAGCAATTAAAACGTCTTGCTGTACCGCAAACTTTACAGTTAAAACATTCGGACAAATTCCGCGTTTCATTTTTATACGATCCAAAAGAAGCGGCCAATCTCGATCGTTCCACCGCGTATTGTTTAGGTAATAAAAATAAAAACAAAAATAAAATAGAAATAAAATAAAAATAAAGATGGCGGATCCAACTAGATTTGATTTTAATTTTGAAAATTACTCATTGCAGGTTTAAACGGGCTCGAGGAACTTATTTTGATCGACGAAGAATTCCAGCAATATGAAAATAATTTGTACAGCGAGTCGTCGCAAATGTTCGAACGTTCGGTGCAAACTAAAGAAATCAATGAAAAACTAGACCAAGTTATATCCGATTTTCTGTTTCGATTATCGCCGTATGTTTTGCTGCGACCGGCGCACAAGGCCCTCGAATGGCTCGTTTATAGGTTGGGTTGAGTGATTATGAGTATTGATGTTTATTTATATTTTTTTTGGGTTGATTTTTGAACAGGTATCACATTCATTTGTATAATGACGACGATTTGGTGCGCTGTTTTTTGCCGTTTCATGGAACCAACGTGTTTGTGCGTGCGGTTCAGATGATCGATGTACACGGGAGGAAATCCAAGTGGGATTGGCTTCGGAGTGTTCAGGTTTGAGTGGAATTTGGAAATTAGAAATGTGGAAAATGTTAAATGTGGAAATTTTTGCAGAAAAGTGGCGTTCCGTTGGTTAAATCTGCGATTGTGAATTACGCTGAGAGGAATTTGGATTTTCTGGCGTTTATTTGCGAACTTGTGCAGCCAGTTATCCGGGTAAATGTGTATTAAAATGATTGTTTCTTTTCTCTCGGCATTTTTGATTTCCCGATTTTCGGGACAAAAAAGTCCGGTACTCCCGGGAACCAAAAATTGACACTTTGGATGAAAAAAATCGTCAGTTTTAGATTAAAAATGTACATATTTAGACCAAAGATCGACGTTTTTAATCAAAAAGTTGACAATTTTTATTTAAAATTGACATTTTTGGCCTAAGAATTGGTATTTTTTACTTAAAAATCGATATTTTTGACTTAATAATCGATATTTTTGACCTAAAAGTAGATATTTTTACCTAAAAGTAGATATTTTTACCTAAAATCGACATTTTTGACTTAAAATCGATATTTTTAACCTAAAAATCGATATTTTTGCCTAAATCGATATGTTTTACCTAAAAATCGATATTTTAGATCAATGTAAAATTGCAGTAACTATTATTGGCCTAAAGAAAGTCGATTTTTGGTATAAAAGATCAATTTTTTTTGGCTAAAACATTCCAATTTTTCATAACATCGCATCGCGATGACGAACTTGTATCACGGCCGGTACCACCAGTACCGTTTTTTTTTTTTTTAAATTTCCTGGTTTTCGGGACTACCAATATTTGGCTGATTTCACACGAACAAACCCCTAATTTTTTTCCTTTTTTTATTTTCTGATTTTTTTAGGCCGGCAAAGCAGATGCAAAAAAATACCAAGTTATCGTTTCGTTTTATTCGTCAACGATCGTCTCGCTGATACGGCAGTGTAAAAAAGGGAAGAGACACGATCTGCTCACCGTCGTCCTACCGTACATTTTAACTGGCTTACGGAGCTCCATTTTAGACGTACAATGCGCATCTTTCATGTTCATAAGTCAACTGGCAGTTAAAAACGTGATGAAACCGAAATTATTCGAAACATTTGTCAAAAATGTTGTAAAAGTAATCAAGGATAATGTTTCCACAGAAGCCATTATGTGTTTACTTGTCCTTTATCAAACGCAAAAATACGAAACAATTCCTCACAGGTTGGGAAAATGTTTTTAAAAAATAATTGGAAATTGAATTTTATTTATTTATTGATTTTATTTTTGTTTTAGGTGTTTGGTGCGACTTGAAATGTTAAAAGATTTTGTTGATACGTTATGCGAGTTCGAGAAGGATTTTTATTTGGCGCCATTTATTCACCCGATTCTGTTGGGCTGCGTCGTTTTAATGGGCGATAAAACGCCGATAGTTAAAACGAAATTAAAAAAGACAAAATGTGACGACAAATCGAAAATTAGCTTCAAATTGTTGAAGAAAATTGTTCGGAATTTGAAGCTGGATGGGGATCTCGTGCGGGCAACCATTTCGTAATTAAATAATTGAATATTTTGTTGTTGAGAATTTAAAAAATTTGTTTTTAATTTTTAGGAAATTAATCGAACTGCATTTGAATCGATGCATCGAGAAAGCAGTGACGGCGAAAGTTTTGTGTCAGTTTGAAACCAAGTAAATATTTGGTTTTGTTTGAATGTTTGCATTTTTTTACTCTTTGTTTTTGTAATGGTTTTAGGTATCCTGACATTTTCGACGAGGTTTTGGAAATGTTTTTGGAACGAGCATCGGAATCGGAGCGAAATATCATTCAGAAAGTTTTAACCACGTCGACAAATGTTGGAAAACAAAAAGTAACGAAAATAATAAGATGGTGTAGCTGTTAGTAGAGTACAATATGGTTACGTACCAGTAGGTCAAACACCAAGAATCCAAAAAAAATTAAAAATCTCCACAAATTCCAGTCAAAAATCACAAAATCCAACACCAAAAGTCCATAAAAATTAAACATTTTTCCCAAAAATATCAAAATTTTCACAAATAAAACCAAAATTTCATTCAAAAAATGAAAAATTTCCCCCGAAAAATTAAAAACTTTAGTGAAATATCAAAATTCCCTTCAAAAATCACAAAATCAAACACTAAAAATATAAAAAATAGTCAAAATCTCCTCAAAAATAATCAAATTCTTCCACAAAATATCAAAAATCCATTCAAAATCCACTCATCGTGTATCGGGAACCCCTAATATAGAGAACTAACAAAGAAATATTTGTTTTAGCGCTCGACAAAGCTGTACGGGACGTCGCTCTACCTCAATTTGAATCATCCCAACAAAGGAAGAAGGAAAGCAGCGTTGGATAAATTATTACAGCGGATTCGCGACCACAAAGTGCGACAAATTAACTCGCTTAAACGAACCGTTTTGAATTTTTAAACAAATTTTTGGTCCATTTTTAGGAGAAAAATGAAAATTTTGTAAGCGAGGCATTGCAGGCTCGTCTCCATGATGATTTTTATCAAATACCAATGGCGATATTTCGCGAATTTGAGGTAAATATTCACTTTAATTAAGATTTTATTCATTTATTTATGTTTTCTTAGACTATTTACCACTTTATCCCGACCTGGACTTTATTCGACGCCATGAAATTGATTTTGGATAAACATGGAAGGTATTTATTAGAAATAATTCGAAATTTATCGATTTTATTGATTTTTTTTTAATTTAAAATTATTTCTAGAGAACATACGGAATTGAGTCAATTCGTGCTCGATGCAATGTGCAGCGAGAAATTCGTTTCGCACATGTCCGACGACGAATTGGATAAAGTGATCGTATATTTAATTTTCTATATTTTTCCCACGAGTCCACAAACGCTTGATTTAGCTCGTCGTTTGATGAAATCGCATTTGCTAACGACGCACAAACTCTTTTCCCGAACATCAGGTCGCGAATTACATCCAGAAATTTAAAATTCATTTATTTAATTTAATTTATGTGTCAATAGATTTATCCGATGGGAATTTGGCGACGGTTTTCGAAGAAATAACTGAATTTATTGGCCGCAACTTGATGGAATTAGACACGGAATCGCGATTTCAATTTGTATTTATAAAAATTTCAATTTTATCGAAGAAATTTCTAATTTTTTTTTTTTTTTTTTTGTGTTTTAAGATAACGCTGTTGATCGAACAGTGCACTATTCGATCGAAATCAATCGTTCAGTCGCGGTTTGTGATTACGTCACTACTGAAACATTTAATTCCGTTACACTCAAAAGAAGAATCGATTAAATTATCGAGTTTGTTGACCGAATTGTGCGCTCAGTGTTTAAAACTGAAACGAATGGTAACAAAAACAACTTAATCGTCTTTAATAAACCTAATTTTTCATATTTGTTTCAGTTACATTGTAAATCGAGTGATAATTGTAACGATTTAGAGTCGTATCTAAAAATCGTTCACGATAATCGATTGCCAGTTGCGCATCTGACCGATAGTTTAACCGTCGTCATCAACAGCATCGCCATCCCCGAACCATTGAAACGTATATTGATCGACAATCGATCGAGTAAATGCTCATCAATGTTATTTCTTTGCAGGAAATCCTTGGTGGAGCACTTGCGTGGACGAAAGCGCATTGCTCGGTCTCTTGATAGACGTTTTTAATCTTTTAACGGAACGAGCGAGTTGCGACGAGCAATTTCAACAACAAACTTTATTTCGTGCGTTGCTCGCTGATTTTATCAACAAGATTTTCAAGGACACGCGAATATTTGTCCGCTTTTTAACCGTTTTATGGACGGCGCATGCTCAGCCCGCCAACGAGTCGTTTTTAAAAATCACGCACGTCATGCAAGCGCGATCGCTATCTATCGCCAAAAATTGCTTCCAAGCCGCGAAATTGGACTGTTTAAATGACACGAACAACCCAAGTAAACTAATTTACATTTATTTAATTTAATTTTACAAATATTGGTAATAATATTTTTGTTTTTTGTTTTTTGAACAATGAAGGTATCGCGCTGTTGCTAGTCGCGTTAGCCGAAGCGCCGCCGCCATTACTTGTTTTAATATTGGACTGTTTTGAGGCGATTTATAGCCGAGATTTTAACCAGTTGAATTATAAACCACTCGTTAATAGACTCGTTAAAAACCGGCAGGAATTAGAAATGGATTTGGAGTAAGTTAATTTAAATTTATTTAAATTGCGAAAACTTAATTTTATTTTTTTTTATTTTAATTTTAGACAACTTCCGCTAATTTTGGCTAAAGTTTGCAAACGAAATGAAGTCATTCTCGATTTATTATTCGATATAATTGGATCGAAAACAGCGTCGGAGTTCGTTAAAGCGACTCTTTTGCAATGTTTGCGCTTCACCGACTCGCAAAAACGTTTGTTGTTGGTCTGCGAACTCGCGGAGGAGCTATTCGGACACGAAAAACTGACCGAAAGTCAGGGGAAAGTGATCGAACACATTTTGAATCGATTTTCACCCGAAGTTATTTCATCGGCACCGCAGCAACCGAAAATCGTCGCCATTTTCAAATCGGCACTCGACTCGAAACTCGACATCCCGCACGCGAAAACGTCCTGTCGTTCCGTCGCGTTGAGCCTAATAACGAAGGAATTATTCAATTCGTTCGACCAAACCAACCAGCAAGCTTTGTTCGACGCGCTAGTCGAGTTTAGAGTGTCGAACGAAAACCCAGAGTTGACCGAAACCATCAACAAAATATTGAAGAAAATCATCTCCGAGTCCGCGCACGTGATCACGGTGTTACGGAACTTGTTGAACACATTGCCGCATCTTTCGCTCGCTATTCGTCCGACCAAACGACGCCGAGTGGAGGCCATTTTGGAGGAAAACGCCAAGGAGTCCGAAAACGAGGCGGAACAGTGGAAATACGTGTGCTGCGTGCTGGAAACGCTGCAGACGAAGAAGAAGATTAAGAAACTGCTGGATTTGCTGCCGCTTTTGTTCGATTTGTTGAAACGATGCTTGGAATTGGAGGATCAGAGTTCGGCAGAATTAAGAAAACAGTTGATTCTCACTTGCATTCACCATTGTTGTTCGAAGTTGTCGTACGATTCGAGCAACGAACGATACGTGAATATCGATCTAGTCGTGAAGTGTCTGAGAGCGTCGAAAGACAAACAGACGCACAATGACGCGCTCTCGTTACTTGCGCTAATGGCGAACATGTTTCCGGTAAATATAAATGCTACGCTTCTCTTTCTCTGAATCCAACCGGTAGTTGACAAAATGCCAATGATTATGGCCAGATCAGGCACTACCATCGACATTTTTAGACCAAAAGACGTCGTTTCTGTTCCAACGACAATCATTGGGCTGTAAAACTCGATTTTGGCGCTGAAAACTCTGAATTTTGGGCCAAAAAAACGTTGATTTTTGTATACAACGTCAATTTTCAGTTTAAAATGTCGATTTCTTTGGTCAAAAATATCAATTTTTGGGCTAAAAACATCGAATTTTGGGCTTAAAAACTTTTATTTTTGTGTACAACGTTGATTTTTAGTCTAAAATGTAGATTTTTTGGGTCAAAAAGATTAAATTCTGGGCTAATAGTACCAAATTGTGGGATAAAAACGTTGGTTTTTCGTATAAAACGTCAATTTTCATTCTAAATTGTCGATTGTTTTGGGCTAAAATCGTTGATCTTTCATAACGTCACAATGACGAAATTGAATTTCCCGGTATTCAGGGGAAAAAAATTGCATCTTTTTTATATTTGTTTTGTTTTATTTTTAGGAAAGTGTTTTGCACAACGTGATGGCCATTTTTACGTTCATGGGGACGAACATGCTACGACAAGACGATTACTACAGTTTTGAAATAATGGCGCGCACGACTAAAGCCGTCGTGCCCGCCATGTTGGCGACGAAGCAAACGAGCGGCGGGCGAAACAAACCGGTGTTTCACGTGCTGCGTATTTTCGTCGACGCTTTTCCCGACATGCCGGTGCATCGAAGGCGAGCTATATTCTCCCACTTGCTCGATTCGTTGAACCCGGAATTATTCCTCGGGACCACTTTGGCGCTGCTTTTACAACTGAACGTGACGTATAAGCGCCAAGAGACGACTCAAAACGCCGATAAGAGTTTGAGGACTAAGGTAACACGTAAAATTAATTAATTAATTAATTAATTAATTAATTAAATTTTTTCAAATGAATTTTTAGGATGTTTCGAGTGCTTTAATCAAATTCGCGTTGGCGATGGTGGCGTCTTATTCGCCGTTTATTCAAATGAAAGCCAGTGAAGAGTTGTTTCAAATTTTGGCACAACTGCCGATCGAAAAAGGTTTTTATTTCGTTTATTTTTCAAAAAAATGTGAAAAAATTTATTTTGGATTTTTTTTTTTTAGATGAGCGGTCGGCAAAACGGATTTTGAAAGCATGCGATGCGGTGTTCGACATCAACGCACATTCGGCTAAAGAATTCCGCCATTTTCAATTCAATTGCGTCACTTTTGTCGCTTCTGTCGTCAGTTCGCAGACGTTTATGGAACAGGTGAATTAATTGGTTGAGTACCGTAAAGTGCCAAATAAGGGCCCGGGTAATTTTAGACGTAAAACCGCAGTTTTAGGCTGAAAATGCAGTTTGATTAGTAATTTTAGACGTAAAAATGCATTTTAGACTCGGATTTGAATGTTTAACATGATAAAACGGTAGTTTTAGACTTAAAAATTTCAGTTTAACTAGTAAATTTAGATGAAAAAAGGCATTTTAGACGTTAAAATGCAATTTTATGCTTAAAATTGCAGTTTTTAGATAGAAATGCACTGAATACATAAACAAAAATGCATTGTAGACTCACGGTTGCAGTTTTTAGATAAAAATACACAAATTTCATAAGCAAAAGTGCATTTTAGACCCAAAATTGCATTTTTTACACATCAAAACAGTAACTGCAGACCTAAAAATGCAATTTTATGCGCACAATTTAAATTTAACATATTTGTTACGTACACGTTAGACCCGGCGCTTAATTAGGCACTAGCTCTAATTCGGAACTTTACCATAATTAATTTTTAACGGAAAAATTTATGGTTTTTTTAAAATTTGATTTTAGCTGTCGGAAATACGGGAAATTCAACCGAAGGAATTCGAAACGTCGTGTAAAATCCTACTCGAACAGATCCTCCATTTTTCGAACCGCGTCGCATTGGCAACTGAATCGAACTCGTCAAAACCGACGTGGAAGTTTTGGAAAACACTTTTACATCGAACTTACGAAGTTCTCGATAAAGTTTGTAGAAATATTGAGAGAGAGTAAAAAATCGAATAATTCGTAACGAATTTCATTAATTTTTTTCAGGTGAATGCGTTGCTACCGGGCTCGCTCTTCGTGTCCGTTATTTCGAGTTTAATGGACAGCGATTTGTCAATCGTTCGCAGAAAAGCGATGGAATTACTCAATTCGCGGCTCCAGTTCCATCCCGACGCGTTACAAGAGAGCGAAGTAATAGGAAAACGGTTTTGTTTGTTTTTGTTTGGTTTTTAACCGTTTTAATCACGTTTTCAGGTGTCGTCGCTTTCCGTTTTGATCGAGCCGCTTTTGCGACAAGTCGAGAACGTTGCCGATTCCGATTCCGCGCGCACCAACCACCAGGTTGCGCTGTTGAGCTTGAAAATGTTGTGTCGTTCATTCGGCTCGCATCAAAGCGATCAACTTATCCGAGTTCTGGAAGTCGTGATTTGTTCGTTTACGCTGAACATCGAGCACGACGTGATTTGCGGCAGTGCGTTGTTGTGTCTGGTGGAAGTGTGCGCTTGTCTCGGTGCGTACGCCATCGGTTCGCTGCATAAATTCATGCCCGCTGTGTTGGACGTTTTTTCCGAGCATTCGCGGTTGTTAAGGTGACAATAATTGCTATTTTTGAGGTTTTTTGTATTTTTGTGCTTACATTTTGAGGTTTTTGACCTTTTTTGAACTTAATTTTTTAGATTTTTCGACTTTTTTTTGTATTTTTGAGGTTTTTCACACTTTTTGTGACTAATTTTGAATGTTTTTGGGTTTTCAGCCAAGAATTGTTACTGATGAGTGTAATTTCGAGTGTTTTACGACTCGTCGAGACGTTAGCGCATTTCCTTAGCCCGTATTTACCAGCTTTGATACAACAGGTATTTTATTTTACTTTTGAAATATTTTTGTTTAGAATGTTGAAACATTTATTTTGATTTAATTTATTTAGATTTGCGTCATTTCGACCAATGAGAGTTGCAGCCAAAAACCCGCCATTGATTCCAAACTCGTCGCACTGAGGTTTGTTTACATAAATTATAATTATTTCATTTAAATTATACTTTAAACAATTTTATTCCAGGCACAAATTAGCTACGATGGTCCCAACACGCGTTTTACTACCCGCAATTACCAATTGCTACGAAGAGTTAACAATCAAATCCACCCAATCGTTATCAACGTTAATGTCCATTTTAGCCGAATGCATCGTTACCATGGATAAGGAAACTAGAGCGTCAAATCTGAATACTTTACAGACGTTTTTCCTAAATATACTCGATTTCCGCTCACGAAATCCCGACGTAAGTTTAAATTTTTCGAACAACAAAAATAACCATTTAGGTTATGATTTCGGATTCCAGTACAGTTGTGAGCAACCATTGCGTCATGTGATGAGTAGGATTGCATTCACAACTGAACTGGAATTCGTTATCTAACCCTAACAAAACACTTTCTAGGAGGATGTAACAAACTCTGAAGAATTTTTATTCGAACCGGTCCTTGCGTTGGTGATGAAACTATCGGAATCGAGTTTCCGTCCCCTGTTCTACAAGGTTTGAAACTTCGATATTAAAATGTAATGAAATTTAATTTAATTTTTTCTAAATGTTTTATTTTAGATTTACAATTGGGCGAGTCAAGCCGAAGCGCCGAGCGAACGGTCCATAACATTTTACCATTTGACCGACAAAATCGTGGACAAATTGAAATCACTTTTTCTCTTGTTCGCGGGTCACTTTGTGCAGAATGCCGCGTCGCTCTTGAACGCAAACAACAGCAGCAAGGGCGACACGATGTTCGAATCCGAGACCAAGTGCTGCACGCTCATCAATTTCATTTTACAAACTCTCCACAAATGTTTCCTCTACGACAAAGACGGATTCGTCAACAAGGAACGATTCGACACGCTCGTCAACCCACTCGTCGATCAAATCGAAAACGAAATCGACGAAAAAGGGTACGACGAGCGAATTACGGCGCTTTTGGCGCCGTGTTTGGGTCAATTGGCGGAAGCCACGGCCGACGAAGCGAATTGGAAGACGCTGAATTATCAAATTCTTTTGAAAACGAGACACAATTCGCCGAAAGTTCGTTTAGGAGCGCTGCAGTGTGTGGGCGAGTTGAACCGCCATCTTGAAAAGGATTATTTGAGTTTGTTGCCCGATACTGTTCCGTTTTTGGCCGAATTAATGGAAGGTAATTTGTTTATTGGAATTAATTTTGTAATTTTGTTCGTTTTTTAATGTTTTTTAATTGTTTTTTCAAGATGAATCGACCGAAGTGGAGCAAAGATGTCAAAGTGTGATCGCAGCGATGGAAATAACATTGGGGGAATCGATTCAAAAATATTTTTAATGTAGATAATTGTTATCGAATTTAATGTAATCGTATACATGCGACAATAAATCGTGATTTGTTATTATTATTTTTTTAAACTTGAATGGTTGATTTTGGTTTTTTGACTGAAAATGGCGGCTGCTTCTTACTATAGACGTTTAAATAAATTCCGAGGACGACCAGCGATCCTGCCCAAGCGTATCTAAAAATTTGGATGTTTTAGTTAACGGATTTAGTGGAAATCGTTCGTAATTTACTGTAATGTGAATGGTTTATTAAAGAGAAGAAATGAAATTACGATCGAAACCATTTTTCGAAGCGTCGTAACTGAAAATGGTAAATATTTTAAATTGAGTAAATTTTTGTTTAAAAATTAATTTCACCTGTAACCGCAATGAATGCCCCGGAAATTCGAATCAAATTCAATACTAACTGAATTCCGAAATATCCGGTAACGGAAAAAATAAACGCATAACCGTACGTTTCAATAGGATGCTAAAATAAAATAAAAAATTTCATTTAACCCATTTCCAGTATAGTTGTGAATTCACGGCTGAGTAACGTCAACCGAAAGTGCCATTCACAACTGTCCTGGGATCTCGTTTTCATACCTCGGCGCAAAATACGAAGGCTGGTTTCAAATTTCCAAACAGAAAAGAACAGATAAAAAGATACAAAAATCCAATCGAATACGAATAAAACACCTAAAAAAATAATTTTTATTATTTTATTTCAAGAAATCTGAAGAAAATAATCGATTTACCACTTCAACATTGGAAGCTTGATGTGATTTCATTGCTTTTTCTTGAACATTACCAATAATGGCGTCGGCCGTTAAGGCAATGCAAATCATTACTACACCTAAAAAACAACCAACAATAATATAAATCCAAAACAAAATTCCATTTTTACCTCTAACATCAAAATTGGGCGACACTTCGCTGTCAGCCAAAGTAAAAAAAACCAACCCAACACTCATGAGAACAGCGGCAAAAAAATCCAAAATACCGTAATTTTTACCTTCCGAACCAAAAAAAACATTAAAAACGAGCAAAAATCCCGCGATTTAACTCAAATACCTTGAATCAAAACACTGCCTATCATGACTGGAATTAATTTACAACATTTAAAAACAACTTGCGTCGGATAATTGATGTACCCGACCGACCAGTTGGAAAAACACATTGTACACAACGTTAAAAATGCCAGAAACAGATACGTCCTAATGGGAATTTTGCGTGTGTCTTTCCGATGCGTTAAATTCATTTCTATTTGACTTAATACGCTGTACACGGCGAATTGGATTAACGTCAAGTACCATCCGTAAGGCTTGAAGCCGGGCAGACGAAATATCAGCTCCTAGGCAAGAAAAAAAATCAATTTAAATACAAAATTGGGTGGTGGTTATAAAAATAGCACCTGAATGCATCCGTATATCAAATAAAAGGCAAAAACGCCAAATGTTATGATCAGAAATTGAACTGTTGTCGAAAATCGACTGATTTTAAATCCGAAAAATGAAATCTCGTCGGCACGCCTCTTCGTCTCATTTTCCCACTCGACCGCTTTCATTTTAATAACCTGCAAGAAAAAAGTGTTGTACTATTTTGGAAACGTGAATTGTTTGGGTTAATAATTATTACATTGTTTGACTAGCTTTCCTGCATTTCAATCGTTTTCCTAACAACCAGCTGTTTACATGGACAACACCGGACGATGGATACCCGCAATACGACTCCTCGTTTTTGAACCGGTACCAGGAGTAATAATGCTTTTTGATTTCGAAAAATAAAAACATGTTTTTGCTATACGTTGTGATTTTGTCCTAGTATAATTAATTTGTAATGTTAGGTTAGAATAATTCGAGTTTTGCAAATATTTAATTTAATTTAAACCACGGGGAGTCGTGTAGTGGCTATATCGAGTAGCTACTTCTGTCCAAACACAAAATGGCTGCTGTGAATGATACTTTATTCGTTCGTTGCCTTCCTGCCGAGCTTACGCTCGAGGAAAAGGAGGATTTATTGAAGCATTTTGGTGCATCTTGTATTCGATGTATGCCAGAATCAGGACGAATGGTAATATACTTGAAATTTAAACTTTTTTCAAAATTTAAATTAATTAAAATTAATTTCTCCGTAGAAAAATTCGGCTTTCGCTGTTTTCGCGTCGGAGGAAGCTGCGCAAGAGGTAATTTCCAATAAATAACTATATATTTTAACTTTTAAAATATTTATTTTTGCTAGGCATTAGTGAGACTGCACCAACTCGACGTTTTAGGAAGTCGTTTAGTCGTTCAATTTGCGCGACAACAACAAAAACGTTATTTCCCTCATCTAGGTGGATTTAAAAAGTAATTAACACAAAATAAATCAATTAAATCAAATAAACCCTGGTTTAAAATATATTTTTAGACCAAATTTGAAAACGATGACAAAAGAAAACGAATCGGTCAAGTCTAAAAGCGTCGATTTTAACAAACAAGTGGAAGCAATACAACGGAACATCAACAGTTTGTCCGTGTTATTTGGGTATAAATTTACACACGACACACGAAACTCGCTAAATTGATTTCTCAGACGATTAATACTTCAGATTAAACTATCCCATCAATCCGAAATTACGCTATTCGTATCCGAAACCGACGGAAACAATTCTAACGAACATTGTACACGCGCTCATTTCGGTGCCGAAATTTTACACCCAAGTGTTACATCTGATGAATAAACTCAATTTACCTGCTCCGTTCGGTGAAGAAACGCCTCTTCCACCTTTAGTAAGTGCGAATTAATAATAAATAACGAGAAAATTGATGTTTTTTTTGTGTTTAGAAGGATGAAAATGCGCATTCGAGTGAGTCCGAGTTGGAGAGTGATGAAGAAAAGTAGAAAAAGCATATTTTTTTTACGTTAAATGTGTAATTAATTATGTTTTTCATTTTCTTCTTTTAGTAAACAGTCGAGTTTTGGGGTAAAACGTTTGAAATCGAGGAACGAAAGCAGGAAAAAATTTAAAATCCAAGATATGCTGAATTTATTGAACAAAACGACCCCGATTTCGACAAATTTGGTGGAAAAGACGAATATTTTCGACATGCCGGACGCGCAAACGTCGAAGAAGATCGAATTTAAGCTCAATTTGGAAGCAATGACTAAAAACAGCGATAAAGAAGCGGAAAAAGAAGTGGAAATAAGTGAAAGTGGATTCGGTCAGTTTGCCCCGGTGCAGGTAGAGAACGAGGAAGCGGAAATGGACAGCCAAGATGATGATTTTTCTACGGGAAATGATTACATCAGTCGCGACGAGATTAGAAAAAACAAAATATCCAAAGAAGGTGAAGAAAATTCGATTTTCTTACCCAATTTCGATTAATTTTTATTAATTTTGATTAATAATCGATTAATTTCAATTAATAATTGATTAATTTTGATTAATTTTGGTTAATAATCGATTAATTTCGATTAATTTTTATTAATTTCGATTAATTTTTATTAATAATTGATTAATTTCGATTAATTTTGATTAATAATTGATTGATTTTGATTAATAATCGATTAATTTCGATTAATAATCGATTAATAATCGATTAATTTCGATTAATAATCGATTAATTTCGATTAATTTACAGAAATGAATTCAAGTTCCGTGTTTAAGTCGTACAATGCGGGTCACGTGACGTCTCGTTTGTACATAAAAAATTTGAGCAAGCGAGTGAACGAAGTCGATTTGAAAAAGATTTTTGGATTTTACGTTAACGATCAATCGGAAGAAGAAAAATTGAGGTCTGGGTTTGAAAATTTGAATTAAAATTAGATTTTCATTTGATTTTTGGATTTTTTAGGTTCGATATTGTGTTGATGAAAGAAGGACGCATGAAAGGACAAGCGTTTGTTACGTTGCCGAATGAACTAAAAGCGAAAACTGCTTTGGACGATACAAATGGATATGTTTTGTATGGGAAACCGCTCGTCGTGGTGTGTTTGGTTGAATATTTTGAGTTTTTGACTCGATTTTTTAAAATTTTGTTTTGGTTTTAATTTGCAGCAATTTGCTCGTGGGGCCAAAGCGAAAGAAGTGGCAACGACTGAATAGAAATTAATGAAAACTAACGAGAGAAATGTGAAACTGCAAACTAGGGTTTCGTTAGTGGGATACTGGGTACCAATTTCATGGACGACGGGCGGAATATTGGTGGTCCCGAATAACGGGAAATTTTTTAAAAAATGGTAATACCTGCGACACAAGTTTATCGTTGCCACGTTATGAAAAACCAATGGTTTTAGCCCAAGAATTGATTTTTTGACCAAAAAAAATTGGTAGTTAGGACCAAAAATCAACGTTTTAGACCAAAACATCGATATTTAAGACCGAAAATCAACGTTTCAGCCGAGACATTGATCTTTTTGACCAAAATATCGATATTTAGGACCGAAAATTAATGTTTTAGACCAAAAAATCAACGTTTTAGACTAAAGAATCAACGTTTTAACCCAAAATTTGATGTTTTTAAGCCCAAAATTCGATGTTTTTAAGCCCAAAATTCGATGTTTTTAAGCCCAAAAATCGATCATTTATGGGCCAATAATCGTTGATGCGATGTTACATTCGTCTAAATTCTAAAACATAGATTTTTTTATCTATAGTGTTGATTTTTTGGTCTAAAATGTTGGTTTTTTAGTCTAAAATATTAATTTTTGGTCTAAAATATTCACTTTTGATCTAAAATATTAATTTTTGGTCTAAAATATTAATTTTTGGTCTAAATTGTCAATTTTTTGTTTAAGATGTCGATATTTGGTCTTAAGAATATCGATTTTTGATCTAAAACAAACTCCAACCAAGGTTTAAAATTCCACTACAATGAGTAATTTAATTGAGTATGAATAAAATGCTCCCTCAATCCTTGCGTTGTGGACCCAACTTAAAAATTCCGGGATTTCCCCCGAATTCTCCATAATTACTTGTACAAAAAAAAAAAAAAAACGTTATGCAATAACATGAAATAAAGAAATAAATTTTTTAAAAAAACACCAAAAAATAAATGTCTTCATCCTTCATTTAATTAATAACGATAAAAAACAAAACATTTAAAACAACTGTACAATAGTACATGTAAAAATAAATACAATGAAAGTACATCGAGATTGCTGCATAAATATATTAAATACACTTTGAACTAACAAATGACATGAAAATGGCAAATACATCACAGTAAACGAGTGAAATAAATAAGACAACACGTGACACATCACTATTGTGTTGGTACGAGTAACGGCGTCGCTCTTTCTAATTCATAGTCCGAAGTGCATTGATAACTAGTCGTAACGTTTTCATAACTGGGAATTAGCTCGCCGCCATCAATCCTTATCACAAAATGTGGATAAATTACCGGTAAACACATTTCCGCTCCTTTACCGCAACTGTGATTGCGACACTTGGCCTTCCATAACTTCCTCGGAATCCTATTGGTCGCTTCGTCCAATTCATAATACACGTTGCACGCACCTTTTGAATTCGGTTTTGGCGGTTGATAATCGTGAATAAAATCGGGTAGAAATAAAGCCGATCGTTTCAGTCTTTTCACGTAATGATTAAATGCACTTTTGAGTTCTTTCGCCTCTTTCGAGTGCGAGAGGAAAGGAATTTTGAGTTTTTTTCCTAGATTGTGTCTTCTCACGTTGTGCGCAGACGCGGCCATCAAATAAAAGATGAAAATTGCCAATAAATGAGTGCGTGCCATTTGGTTTTGCGCGATGGAGCAAAGTATTTCGTCTTCCTCCATTTCTAGAGCTTTTAAATGAACAGACGGGGACAGAATCGGTGTTTCCCCGCATATCTCGCAGTCCTTCCTGCAGATTCCCCGCGCAGTGCAATTTCATTGGATGTCAAAAGTGAAAGTGTATGATGTATACACGTAGTGTCAACTCAATGTACTCAAAATTGAGTGTTCAATAGATTGATAAATAAATCAATAAAGTTTTATTTCATTTTATTATTTTTTTTAATCTATGGTTTTGGTATCGGTTGGTTTCGATTTGTTCATAGAAAAAACGAAAAACAAATTATTTTTTTAAATTTTTTTTTAAATTTAAGCCACTAAAAACAATTTTTGTTGTTAAATAAAATGGCCACTTTTTTTGACCCATAGAGACCTAAGAAAAGATTTGACCCAGTTAGGAAGGTCAGCGAGTTCTGGGTTCGCGGGGAATCACCTTTCAAATTTTCGCGGGTGATGTCATCCGCCATTTTTTTTTTTTTTACCAACTTGTTTTTCGATTTATTTTTCGTAAATAAAATAATTGTTGTTAAAAATAAACTCATTTAATGATTTTGTTTGTGATTGTAAACAATGCAATAATGCAGATATGTTTTAAATCGTTTTAATTTTTGTTCCTTGTTCGTTGATCCGGTTTGAACATCCGTCGCTTTTATTTCATTAAAAAGAAAAGTGGAAAGAAGATTGTAATCTCAATCTCTTGGTCGGATAACGCGAATTTTTCTTGATTTTCCCTTTAGCTGACGTCAATGTGACGACACGTGAGGCACACACCCAGCAACTGTGCCCCAGACACACCTTGGGGATCTCCAATGGGATTCTCGAGATTACATCATCCACTTGTTGTGTTTCAAAATAGAACAAGTTTCTGGGAATGTCTTAGGTTTTCATTGACGTCTTTCAGGGTCAATGAACTAGTGTTATGAAAGGTTTGAAATTTTTTTTAAACAACTCTGCGTGCAATAAAAACAAACACAAAAACAATGTGAAAATCAAGTAGGATTTTATTTCTATTTTTATTTTAATGATAAAATAATTTGTAATATGTAATCTGTAATTTTAATTGTAAATGTAATTTGTAATTATACTTGTAATTGTAGATGTAATTTGTAATTATACTTGTAATTGTAAATGTAATTTGTAATTATACTTCTAATTGTAAATGTAATTTGTAATTATACTTGTAATTGTAAATGTAATTTGTAATTATACTTGTAATTATAAATGTAATTTGTAATTATACTTGTAATTATAAATGTAATTTGTAATTATACTTGTAATTATAATTGTACATGTACTGTAATTTGTAATTATACTTGTAATTATAATTGTACATGTAATTTGTAATTATACTTGTAATTATAATTGTATTTGTAATTGTAATTTGTAATAATACTTGTAATTGTAATTTGTAATTATACTTGTAATTGTAATTTATAATTATACTTGTAATTGTAATTTGTAATTTGTAATTTGCAATTTGTAATTTGTAATCTGTAATCTGTAATCTGTAATCAGGGGCAAATTAAGGTTTTTCAGGGCCTAGGGCTTATTGAAGTCCAATGGGGCCCCATTTTTTGTTAGATTCAGAATCTTTAAATTTGGGTTTAAAATTCATTTTTAATAATATCAAAATCAGAGTTGAAATATATTTATTTGTGAAATGGTGTTGTTGCTCGTTGTTAACGAAAAAGTATTAAAAATTTATGATAGTACGTAATTCAACTTTTGTGGGCCCTTGACACTTGGGGGCCCAAGGCTTCAGTCCTATTAGTCCCTATGTAGATCCGCCCCTCACCCCTGTCTGTAATCTGTATGATATTTGTTTATTTTTTGGTATTATTTCATTGAATTACTTAATTTTTATTTACTCCTGGCATCATCCAGAAACGTAACTTCAAATTTAGGGCACCCCTGCAAAATTCTTCTTGGGTCCCCCTCCGAATTTTAGGGGCCCAAAAATTACAAAAAAAATAATTTTTTTCCTCAAAAAATTAAAGGTTTGGGCCCCTAAAATGTCTGCGAGAAGGGCCCCCAGACCGTAAACACGCGTTTGGGGCCCCAAAATTCTAAAAAAAAAAGTATTCCAAAATATTTTTTTCAAAATTGTTTTGGGCCCCTTTTGCATCTGGGGCCCCCTCGCAACGCGGGGTTCTGCATTCAATAGTTACGCCGTGACAACAAATAAACTCAAAAATTTCACAAAACGAATCCATTTATTTAAACAACATGACGAGTATAAAAATCATTAAAAAAAAGACTACAATAATATAATAACAAAAATAAATAAATAAACCAAATACCTAAAAACTACTGAACTATATGCACATGGTGGCCTTCCAGCCCAAACTCCTCCAACATACAAACACACGCAACCGCCAACTTAACAAAACTCGGCTCGTCATCGATCAAAACCTGAAAAGTCCTCGAAATCGCTTTACACACATATAAACCGTTCTTTCCACGACCCCCGCACGTCGACTCGGGGCAATTGCACTTTGCTTCCGGTAACTGTTGCGGAATGCGATTTTCCTGCACATTAATGTCCCACCTGAACGGGCAGATTGTCCGGTACGACGGATACGTCGACAACGGATCGGCAACGCACTGCGGATCCGCGTGTCCGTGTCGATAATGCCGTCGCGGTCGACGATGCACCCGCTCGGCAAAACCACCAAAACACAAACACACCACGGCGACGAGCTGCAACATATTCATGATTTCTGGCCTGTTCGCATTCGATTTGTCGTGCATTTAGAAGGAGCATAATTTTTATACACGTGTACGAGGATAAAAAATGCGTTTTCGTTAGGTATTTTCCCTCTTTTTTTACATGTAGCCTAATTAATTGAAGGTGGATGACGACGGAAAAACCTAGCTTGCAATCCGTGTCGACACGAAGTGAAATTTGTGTTGCCAGCCCAAGGGGTGCATAAGCTTATATATCGTCCTCGCGAGCCCGCTGAAAAGTCTCGATTAATCTGTAGATCCTGTAAATAAATATAATTATTAAGATTCCGGTATGTCATAAGTTTAATTGTGAGTGAAGTATTCTTTATGTTTTTATTGCGGATTTAATTTGACGTCATTGATCGCTGTTTTCCGTGTGCTAGATCAAAATCGGCTCGTGAGGCGGGTGATTTAACATGGAAAATCGAAGAAATGTGCTTGAAAATAGCGGAATTCTGCAGGAATTTAATACAATGTTGATGGTACATTGTTCGGATGCTTGAAAAAAGAAAATAAAAGCATTGATTTGTGAAAGAAATGACGATTTATTCATTTTTGTTTGGGGTATTCCAAGGCCATTTTTTCGCCATGTTGGCCCAGTTTCTTATTACAGCATTTTTGCCTTCTTTCTGAATCATTTCTGTAGTTGTTTTTGTTACATTACATTTTATGTACTTCGGTTAAGTTATTAAAAATATAAGATGAAAGTTATAATGACGAATTTGTGGCAGGAACATCTTTTGAATTCCTCTTCCTCAAGGAAGATCAAGTCGAATTAATAGTTTCCATCCATCCGCATAACAACATATTGTAACTCTTGTTGCGTGAAATCAACTCACCATTTTACACGCAGTTTACACGAAAAGGAAACAAACTGCGCCGGTAGTGATTCATTATAAAATGATAAATGACAAAAATTTAAACAAAAACTTAAAAAAAACCCAAAATATATGTCAATAAAAACAATGTTGTCAACACGAACATGAATCACAAACAAATTAAATATTTCACTGGACAAAAATTTTTTATTGCAAAAATTTCCAGAATTTCACTTCCACTGTATTATTGTTATCATTACAAGTATTTAAAAAAAATCTCAATTTCCCACACTGAGTAACGACAAGTTACCAATAGTTTTTTCCCTATTTCCGCCAACTTTGACACAATTTTACGTCTCACACGTGCGTTTCTCTCAGCGACGGCGTGCTACGAGTCTGATCGAAACGTAACAAATCGCCGATACGACTCAACAGAATATCTTTGCGCATGTGCGCCAACATCGCGGCCCTCACGTCCAACAAATTCTTCGGCGATCCCAATTCGTCGAGAGTGTCATCTAGTTCCGTTATTTCTATGCCCGGTTCCTTGTGTCTCAGCCAATTTATGTACAATATTTTAATCACTGTGTCTCGTGGGCCCCAATTCGGGTGCGGATACAAACTGTTCTTCCAGAACCCCTGTCTGGCGCAGCGAACGATGCCGTAGACGACCCCGACCGGAATCGGCAGCAAAGTCAGGAAACTGATCACGCAGCCGATTGCTCGTATGGTTGGCGGATAGCCGTAGAAATTCGAAGTAAACAAGTCGTACATATTCGCTACGAACAACATCTGATTTTTAAAAATAAATAAATAAATAAATAAATAAATATAAAATAATATGTTATAACCAGAAGGATGACTGGACAAAGGAGTAACCATACGGCGGCAAATGGAGCGGGAATCGTAATGCTCAGCATGAAATTTACGTCGAGGAAAAATCGTGTTACACCTTTAAATTGAAAGGAATGATTTAGAGTTAAATGGGGGACTCGCTGGCGCTCGTAATCGGTGACACTTCACTGCAATGCTGCACTATAGTTATGGCATTATTTTTTGTTGTTTTTGGTGTTTTTATGAACAGAATGGTCAATGGACTACAAAAGCACCCATAAAACGTACAAGAGTGGGTTTTTTTTTTCAAAACAAAACTGCCAAAATACTTTTGAGAGAAAATTTCATTTTGTGAGGAAAAAATTGCATTTTTAAGTAAAACGATGCATTTGCCAGTGAAATAATGGATTTTTTGGTTAAAAAATTGATTTTCCGGTGAATTAATGCATTTTCCGGTGAAATAATTCATTTTCTGGTGAATTAATGCATTTTCATGTGAAATAATGCCTTTTCCAGTGAAATAATAAATTTTTCGAAAAAATAATGCATTTTTCGAAAGAAAGATGCATTTTTCGAAAGAAAAATGCATTTTCCGATGAAATAATGCATTTCCCGGTAAAATAATACAGTTTCCGGTGAAATAATGCATTCTCCAATGAAATAATGTATTTCCCGGTGAAATAATACATTTTCCGGTGACATAATGCATTCTCCAATGAAATAATGTATTTCCCGGTGAAATAATACATTTTCCTATAAAATAATGCATTTTCCTATAAAATAATGCATTTTCATGTTAAAAAAAATGCATTTTTATATGGGAAAAAAGCATTTTTGGAAGAAAAAATACTAGGTGCATTCAAAGTTTGTTTCTGTTTCTGGTGCAAACAACAAAAACCCACCAAAACCTCCATACCCACCGTAGCAGCAACCGAGAAAAACAATTTGTGCCAGGCCTATCCCCGAGAGAGAAATGTGCGGTACGTACACGCGCATAAATTGCACAAGGTAAATACCCCCCTGAAAAGCAAACAATTATTCAAAGTGTACATTCGTACAAACACACAAGTAACACCGTACTTGAGAAGTGAACTCGATTCCGATTAAGAAACTGACGAGGCAAATCACGAGACGAATCTTGCTGTAGTGATCTTTCAATCGATCAATTTCTTCGTGGATGACACTCGTTACGACGTTCAAAAAACTCATCTGAAAGTAACACATCAAGCAGATAACGTGGACAATAAATACACATACTTGGGCGGTCAGAGTCAACAATATCTCTTTCACTAGGAAAAGAATGCACGCTAGGTTTGCTGCTGTACCCCGACCAAGATCTTCCATAAAAACCATCAAATTTAAGCCAAGAACTGCAAAATTGATGAGTAAATGTTTGAAAAGGTGGAAAAGTGGTTGAGTAACAACAAGCGTACTGCTGTCATCGAATAGTTCATCCACAGGAACCTTCATGATGTGAGACAAGTGTCCGATCACAGAGAACACAGTGACAGCATTAAGTAATGTGTAGAGGAAAGTGGTAAGGGCAATCACCCAAATTTGCCTACAAATGCATTGAGTAGTAGGATTTTAGTGCTGGAGTGTGGGCAGGGCCGCAGGTATTTGATGGAAATCGTTCCGGTTTTCGGTAATTTCGACCAAGTTTGAGTGAATGATAAATTGCACGCGATTTCGAACAGTTTCTGTGCGATTTCGACCAGTTGTTGTGCAATTTCGATCGCCAATGTCCGATTTCGACGAGTTTTGATCGATTTCGAGCAGTTTGGATCGATTTCGAGCAGTTTGGATCGATTTCGAGCAGTTTGGATCGATTTCGAGCAGTTTGGATCAATTTAAACAAGTTTCTGTGTGATTTCAACTAGTTCCTGTGCGAGTTCGACCAGTTTTGATCGATTTAAACCAGTTTTGAGTGATTTTTACCAGTTTTGATCGATTTAAACTAGTTTATGCGTTTTCGACCAGTTTCTGTGCGAGTTCGACCAGTTTCTGTGCGAGTTCGACCAGTTTCTGTGCGAGTTCGACCAGTTTCTGTGCGAGTTCGACCAGTTTCT